>JBBBDQ010002014.1:2000000-2012500 GCA_037127315.1 Ascarosepion bandense
CGCGCAAATACCCTTGGGAAAAGTATTAATCCGTCTCTTCCTTACAGTTATGGGTTAAATAACAGGACATATTGGGTTCTATAGCTTTGTCTGGCAACCAGTCTACCGCCGAAAGCAATGGCAACCTACTGCGGGATAATCTTCTGCCCAGTCAGTCATGTCTCTTTCGAGACATGATCGCCCAAGCGTGTATCACGTATGGCACTTAACTGACTGAATAGATACTTATACTTAGAAACAGTAAGAGACAATTGAAAAATAATGAGGAAAGAGGATTTAGAGAACTTTTTGGTATATCAACCTCAGTGGGTTATTTAAAGTTGGCAATTTTTTAGGATAGGTTTGCATAAATATAATATGTATCGCTTGTAAGAAATCAGTTTTTGTAAATAGAGTTTTGTCAAAAGTCAAATATATTGCTCGTATTTTTATTATAAAAATGGGTCCTGGTCATGACGATAAGCTGCATCCGGCAGCAAGGCCTCTGATTGGGAGGTTGTGAGAAGGATAGAACCACCACTTAATTGCGGTTGTTCTCAGGTTCATCTTTACCCGGAGTTAAGGTCCCAGCTATGAGCAAATAACTAACCCCAAAACTGGGGTCAAAACACTATGAAAGCATAAAGATACACTTTTATAGAAATATATACATGAAAATAAACTTTTATAGAAAAATACACATTTTTGAAGGAAAAATATTGCTAACAATACATTTTTTTAATTATTACCATAACACATTTTTGAAAAAAAGAATTATTCGCAGCAAAAAAATTTGAATACAAAGCTTGAAGATATTTTTAGTTTTCTAAAATAAAAAAGAATAAAAACAAAAAAATTCATTAAAATTTGGCTAAATCAACCTTCTCACTATAACTGAACAATAACAAAAAAAATTATAACCCCACGTTTTTTGCATTAAGTAACTCACAGAGGTTGATATGCCGGTAAACAAAACTCAAACTAAACTTACTATAAGAATCTACTTTTATAATTTCATAGTGTTTTGAATCCTGTTTTGAGGTTAACTATTTGTCCATAGCTGGCACCACAACTATGTCAGAGTGGACATGATTAAAGGTCTTGCTGCCAGATGTACTTTATCGTCGTATCCAGAATACTCAATGTTCAAGGAAGTAGGTAAAAAGTCAGATAGAAGAACTAATTTTCCAGTTTTTATCTTTGCTGATTTATCTTAAGCTGTGGGATATATTTTGGAAATAAAACTATTTTTATTGATTTTGATACAGAAGGAGCCGTTGGAAAAAATAATAAAATACATGGTAATACTGAAATTAGTATTGATTGTCAATTTGATAAATTTGTACTTGAAACAGAACAATTTCGTTAGAAACAAAGAAGAGAGTACCGGATTGCTATGTTATGTTAGTTCTTCAATATGCCAGTGAATGCTGGACAATATCATCAAAGATGAAGGAAAAACTTGAAGTAACTGAAATGTCGTTCTACAGAAGGATGCTGCGGATATCATGGATCGACCATGTGTAAGGATGAGGTTTTGGAAATTATGGAAACGAAAAGATAATTCATACCGTGCATCAGGAAGAGACAGGTGAAGTTCCTGGGACATGCAATGAGGAAGGAGGGCTTGGAGAACCTGATACTAACAGGCCAGGTGGAGGGGGGAAAGAGATGGAAGAAAGCAGCGGATAACATATTTGAAGGATCTAATCAGGTGGATGATGGAACGAAGGTTGCGTGGTGTAACAGAAGACGTGCTAAGTGACACCAGAGATAGAGAGACGTGGAAGGACATGATCGCCTACATCCTGAAGGAACAAGGCACATAGAAGAAATCTTTCTAATCATCAAAATGTTATTGCAATTAAAAGATAGTGTGAATTAAAAGAAAGCAAGAGATAATAAACTTCCATTACATAACATGTCATTCACTCCAGTATTTTGCTAAGTTATTTTTTAACTTGTATGTGCTGATCGAGCTCTCCCGTCGCAGCCGGTCTGATACATGAACAATTCATTATTAATTTGGCATGTGTGATCTTCTTATTTATAATTGTTTCACCCCAATCACGGCAGTACTGCCACTGGTGCGCAGGGGGTTATATAAGAGGAGAGTGAAAGGTTACATAGGAAAGCGAAGAGAAAGAGGAACAGGTCACAGGGGGTATCGGAAAATGGGTAAGAGATGTATGAAAATACTGATGTGAAGAGAGCTGTGTGATATAATAGGAAGAAAGGGGAGAAGAACACGATACACACGGGGGGGTTGTGGGAAGGATGGGAGTCAAGGAGATAAGAAATGACATTTGAAGTTGCATTTAAACACTTGGAGTATACGAAAATATAGTTCCACGTGCGGGAAATGTGAAAAGGGGAGCTAACTGAGTAGAAGTTGCGGTTATATATATATATATATATATATATATATATATATATATATATATATTTCGTGTCGCCCAAAGCAAGGCATTTTACTGCCACTGTTGAGCAGGGGGTTACATAGAAGGAATGTTATGAGAAAGAGTGACAGATTACAGAGGGTGTCAGGAAGAGAGTAGGAGAAGGATGAGAATACTGATGAGAGAGAGAGGATGCAAGTTAGTGAGATAGGAGATGACTATTGACTTTAAATTTGAATTCTTGAAGGTTGTAGCTGTAGAGAAAGAAAGTAAACTGAAGTGAATTTCACAGGCGGTAAGTGCGAGAGAAGAAGCTGATGGAGTAGAATATTGTGTCTCGAGCAAATTCATGGATGTGGGTACCAATGATCTAAGTACATCCGAGCAGAAACCACAATGCGCCAGTGAGAAAGTAACTCACTGTAAAAGGGTGAGACCTATTTGCCAGTCTAGTAGATCGAGTAAATTTGTGCAGAGGGGGAACCATGAATTTATGCTCGTTGGAGTAGAAGCCATGAAAATATTTGTAGAATATGTAGAATATATGTAAAACGTACTGCACAATCAAATCTATTGTGGTCGTTTACATGTCTATAAGTCCATCATTCTTCACCCCAGGGCTATAGGTGCGTGCTCACTTCTTCTTCTTCTTCTATGTGCCCTGTCCCTTCAGGACGTAGGCGATCATGGATCTCCACGTCTCCCTATCCCTTGTGGCTCTTAGTATGTTTGCTCCCGTTGCTCCTGGCAACCCCCGTTCCGTCATTCACCTGATCAGACCCTGCAGATATGTTATCCGCTGCCTTCCTCTGTCTCTCCCTCCTTCTATCTGACCAGTCAGTATCAGGTTCTCCAGGCTCTCCTTCCTCATTGCATGTCACAGGAACTTCAGTTGTCTCTTCCTGATGCTCAGCATCAATTTCCTTTTTGTTGCCATTCTTTCTAACACCTCGTCGTTGCTTGTATGCTCAGTCCACGATATCCGTAGCATTCTTCTGTAGAACCACATTTCGGCCGCTTCCAGTTTTGTCCTCATTTTCGATGATATTGTCCAGCATTCACAGCCGTATTGAAGAAATGACATCACGTAGCAGTCTAGAACTCTTTTCTTCGTTTCTATTGAGATTTTCCTGTGTGTTAGTATTTTGCTCATCTTCTGGAATGCGTCCTTCGCCATGCCAATTCGCCTTCGGATCTCCGTGTCGCACTTTCCATCTCCTGTTAGAACACTTCCTAGGTACTTAAATTCTTGGACTTGTTTCACTTACTTATGGCTGAAATTTCATTATTTGGTGCATCCGGCTTCTTTTGAAGCTCGTGTGGATTTTGAGATCAATATCTATTCCAACATTAATATCACATTTCTAAATGAAAAATAAATGCATTTGGTTGAGAAGAGAAATTTACACCCACTTATAAATCTAAAATATATCTGTACTTAGTACGAAAGGGGGGTTATAGAACACATTTTTTTTTGTTATCATGTGTTTTACCCTTACCGTAAAAATAGTTTCTATGTTTCATAGTATTTGGTCTGAAAAATGAAGCAATAGTAAAAAGACAATGACTCTTTTAGCGAATACTTTAGAGAATAAAGAAAAATAAATACATTTTAATATAAAAGTCAATCAGTTAACTGCCATACGTGATACATACTTTGGCGATCATGTCTCTTTCGATACATGACTGACTAGGCAGAAGATTTTCCCACAGTAAGTTGCCATTTCTTTCTGCAGTAGACTGGTTACCAACGAAGGCTATAGAACCCAATCTATCCTGCTATTCAATCTTTTTATCCGGATCAGTCAGTTAAGTGTCATACATAATGAACACTTGTGCGATCATGTCTCTTTTGATACATGACTGACTAGGTAGATTTTTCCACAGTAAGTTGCAATTTCTTTCTGCAGTAGACTGGTTACCAACGAAGGCTATAGAACCCAATCTGTCCTGCTATTCAATCTTTTTATCCAGATCAGTCAGTTAAGTGTCATACATAATAAACACTTGTGCGATCATGTCTCTTTCGATACATGGCTGACTAGGCAGAAGATTTTCCCACATTAAGTTGCCATTTCTTAATACGATAGACTAATTGCCAACCAAGGCTATATAGACCAATCTGTTCTGCTATTAAACCCATAGCTGGAGGAAGAAGAAATATTTTCGCGTAAGTAAATGTAACGAATTCACTTTGGCTCTCCGATTTCTTATTCTGGACCGATATCTATTACACTATAACGCAAAGAGTGTTCCATAAAAAGAATAATGAATTTTGGATATTGTTTTCCTTGCTAAGTTTATGAAAATCCGGGAACCTATGTTCTGATTAGTGGGTATGTTGTCGGATCTGATGTATTGTGTTACTTTATTATACACAAAAACTAAAGCTACATTAAATATTGAAAACTATCTAATTTTGATGCTTGAAAATTATGGGATGTTTATCTCTCGAGAAATGTAATTGATAGTACAATGATAATTATATTTACAGCACTGACTTTAAAGAAGGAAATAAAGTTCAAATGCCAATGTTAACTTTGAAGTAGTAAGGTTGAAAAAATGTTGTTAGTTTATAACGTTAACCCATTAAAATAAATTTCAAATCACGCCATTGATAAAGAAGAAAATGGTGTAGATACACTAAGCAGTGTTTTTTTTTTATTTATAGAAATCTCCGGTTATTTTCTGTGTTTATCTTCTTTTTCCTTATATGTATGTTTCTATACGAACGTTCTCATATTGGCGTTTACTAGCTTCTTTCATTCTCTTTCTTGTTACTGGCTGTTTTATCTTTCTTTCTTTATCTCTTTTATTATTTCTCTTAATCACACGTAAATATATTCAGCAAAAATATTCTCTTTCAGCTTCGCTTTTTCGCCTTCTGATTGATTCATTTACTATGTAGTGTAAGCAATACGAACGATATTCCCGAGTGAATTACAAAAGTACTCAGATGTTTCTGTATAATTTTTCAAAAAGAGAAATGGCTGCCAATTCGCTGCATGATTATACGTGAATTAAAATATCTATTCTCTCATTCTATTTATTTTTATTTCATAGCACGCACACGTATACCAGAAATAAATAAATTTAATAGGAAAGAATAATTCTCTGGCTTTTTGAACAGAAGAAAAGATTTATCGCTTATTTACTGAAGAGGATTGGATTTGTCGTTCCTTATAAGGTCTGCTTCAGCTCTATTCTTAACTCTTGTTCTTTTGTAAGCTATTATAAGTTCACACAATATCACACTAGTTTGAGTGGCTCTCGGGCTTCGTATTAATGGATAATTAATAAAACAAAAACAATTAGAAATTTTTCAATTCTTATGTATGCTGGATTTTCATAATTCTATATTTATATTTATTTGTTTGTTAACAAGTTTATGTATTTTCTCTCTGTTTTTTATAATTTCGCTAAATGCAAGATAATAGAAAGACTCACAAAACAAAAGATTACAACTGATACAGTATGTGTGTGTGTGTGTGTGTGTGTGTGTGTGTGTGTGTGTGTGTGTGTGGCGGGGAGATCTGGGCTTGGTAGATTACCTGCGTAGATCTACATTTGCCATCACCAGACAGTTGTTTACGGATCTGCAATTACAAGAAATTATTGGTTCAGCCCTCACCCCAAAATCTTTTCGATAGATGTAATCTATGTTAAAATCCTAAACTAAATATACTTTTAAATATACGTAAGGAATTCATAAGCAAATTCTGACAGAAATCTAAATTTTTACGTTTCTAAATTTTAAATTATAATATAAAAATCCTTCTAAAAGTAATCCAAAATTAATCTGTCTGATAGAATCTTTTTTTACCTCTTCCTAATCACTAGAACTTTAATTAAAACGTCCATATAGATCTAACTTTTTAACCCTCATATTTTCCAAGCCCGTTATTTGAGATAGCAACTAAATAAAAATTCTAAGTTTATTTTCTCAATCTTCGAATAATTCCATTATTTAAAATTTTCATTTTAAACCTTTTTCATCTATTCTTTTAGTGTTTCATTCAGATCAGTAATCAATTTATTGATAAAAGGTGATAACTTTAGAGAATCTATGATCTGCACTACAATTATCTACATCTTAAAATTCCCTATAACAATCCTTCTATATTAGGTGACTTCCTTTCCATTTTATGTCTCCATATTTATTTATAATTTTTTGTGAATATATATATATATATATATATGTATGACTTTATATTTATATATATATATATATATGTGTGTGTGTGTGTGTGTGTATGAGTGTGTGTGTGTGTGTGTATCTGTGTGTGTGTACATATTATTTATGAAAATCCTCTTTTTAGGCCCCTTTTAATACAAAACTTTCTTTTTCTTTTTTCTCCTTCCCTTTTATTCCAGTAGTAGAATTTAAAGTAATTTTATTCCTAGAATAGTAAGATGATATCATTTTAAACAGAAAATCCTTAAAAGATACAATATTTCTTTTTTATTAAATAAATATATTTCCTTTTTATTTTATTTTAATTTATATTTTCCTTTTTATTTAAAAAACAATGTTTAATTATTTTTATTAAAATATACAATATTTTCTTTTTCTGCTCCTCCCCTTTTATTCCAGTTGTAAAAATTTAAAGTAATTTTATCCCTATAATATTAAGACAATATTATTTTAAACGGAAAAAATTCTGAAAAAAATTTGGCAGAACTGAATATTACATCTTGTTAACTTTTTCTCTATATTCCTTTTCTCCTTTATCTGTCACTTTTTCTTTTCTTTTTCCATTTTATGTATCTATTTCTTTCTTCCCACTCTCATTTAGCTGGTGCTTATTTCGACAGCTGTTTGGCGTGTTTTTTTTTGTTTTTTTTTGTTTTTTTTTGTTTTTTTTTGCTTTCTTTTCCGAACACCTTATCTTTTCTTTAGCTTTTTCCCTGTCTACCCAGTTGTTTTTTCCCTACTTTCCGTTTTCTCTTTCTCTCACTTACATTTTTGTAACACGCATAATTCTTAGTTTTTGATTTCTTAACATAAATACAATCTAAAAGTCATTTTCAATAATCGCAGCTTGAATCCATTTCTCCGTCTCTCTTTTCTTTTCTTTTCTTTTCTTTTCTTTTCTTTTCTTTTCTTTTCTTTTTCCTTTTTTTCCTACCCTCCGTATAAATGTCCAGACGACAACCTTCTAACAAAATCTACTCTCTTTATTATCCCATCATTTTGCCTGATATTATCTTACTTTATCTTCCTTCATGTAAACTTCCAAGCATGAAATTTATTTTCAGTATACTTCCGGTAAAAGAATTTTGTATTGCATTTGCGTATTAAATAAATTTTGTCCCTAAAGAAGTGAGATTTTTCTCGATGAAATGGCCATACGGCATATGTAATTTTCGTAGTTTTATTTGAATATATATATATATATATATATATATATATATATATATATATATATATATATATATATATGTTCATTTCTGTCTACTTCTCTATCTTAGTCTGTTCATATCTATTTAATTAATTGTCTCTCTCTCTCTTTATATATATATATATATATATATATATATATATATATATATATCAGGAAATTAATGCCTATCTATATATTTATCTCAGTCAGTTCATATCTATCTGTCAATGATCATCCGAATGTATATATATATATATATATATATATATATATATATATATATAAACTCAACTACAAAGAGATTGATTAACCCCTCAAAAACAGAACTAGGATTAATATCTATGAACATACTTAAAAACATAACTGACCACATACACGAATCTTCCGTTATTAATTTGTGCAAAGATTCTGCAGATACTATCAAATTGTTTAAGAGCGTCCAAAACAAAGACAAGGCAATCTTCATTCAGTTCGACATTATATATTTCTACCCATCTATATCGAAAAATCAATTGTTAGATAGTTTCAATTTTGCGAAGAACTTTGTAAATATTAGCGATAAAGAATCCAAAATTATATTGGCATCTAGAACATCTGTATTATCCAATAATAATTCTACTTGGATAAAGAGCCACGGTGATAATTTTGATGTCCCCATGGGTGCATTTTATTCCGCCCAAATTGCAGACTTGATATGAATTTATATCCTAAACACCCTTAGTAGGATAGTGGGCTCTAAACAAATAGGTCTATAAAGAGATGACGGTCTCATCATTATCCCTAACAGTAATGATCCGCTATCATGTCAGGTAGAAAATAAAGTAATTAGGGACTTTAAATGGCTTGGATTTAAAATAGAAATTTCCTCCAGTCAACTTCTTAGATATTACTTTAAATTTGTCGAACAATACATTTAAAACCTACCAAAAAATAATAAAAATCCAACATACATAAATGTTTACTCCAACTACCCTCAACTAAATACTAGAATTAACACATTATGATCTAATAGAAAAATACTTAATAAAAATAGGACACATTACAGCATCGCCCTCAAAAAAGTAGCTTTAAACAGGAGTTGCATCACAAAGAAGCCCCCAAAATTACCGGAACAAATAAACCTAGAAATAGAAAGAGAAAATGGTTATGGTTCACCCCCACTTTCTGCCAATTATCTAATGTTAATATCGGACAATACTTTCTGAAACTAGTTGATAAGCACTAAGCAGAACATCCCATTAAGGAAGATTTTTAATAGAAAGACATTAAAAATTAGTTATTCCTGCACCAACATCATCAATTCACACAATCGTAATATATTAATTAAATTTTATAACAATCAAAAAACAGATAATACAACTCTCTGTAACTGTATAACAAATATACAAATGCCCAGTTGGAGGTATATGTAGATCTGAAGAGGTAATATACCAAGCAACCATCTATCCTAATGAATACAATAACGAACCATGGAAACAACGCCTATATAATAATAATCAATCACTTTCTAAACCACACAAAATATCAAACCGCTCTTTCTCTCTAAAAGTTTCTGGGAATTAAAAGACAGAAATCTCAACCCTTAGATTGAATGGAAGATTATAGGGAAATCTCAAACCTCCAACAGCTTCAGAAGCAGATGCAATTTATGCTTAGACGAAAAGATTAAAATTATCAAATTCAGAGATTCTAGCCAATTATTAATTGAACGAAATGAATAAAAATAAATTTAAACTAACACATAAAATCGTAGAATTACCACATTCCGACACACTTGTCGGTTCTTTCATATCTTACGTAGATCATTCGTTGGAAGATTTTACGGACCGAAAAACACTGCCTAACACTGTGTGATTGTAAATGATGTTACTGTAATTACTTCAATATAAATATTTCACGTGTATAATGGTGCACCTAACTGTAAGGTTAGATGTGCTTTTCGTGTATATGGGTGCACCTAATTATGTGCATGTTCCCAAGATTCAGGAGCCGGTGCTGGTGGGGGTATTTCAGTATTGAAATTTTTTCCAGTAAACATAGACAGCACCTATCACGAAAATTCCTCGGAATACGGGCTGAACTTACCAGTTTCCAGCTATTTTCAGGATCCAGCCCTTCCTCTTTCATTTTCCAGAATACTCGTGAAAGGGCTGTGGGGGTTCGAAAAAGAGTACCTGTGGTTATACAGTCTCTGTTTGAAAGGACCGGTGGACATAGCAATATAGGTCCGGATGTCATTTTTATTGTTTGATGGAGAAATGCGGGCTTCATAAATCCCCTGGGTGGATCTGCATTTTCCCTCCACCGGGCAGGCGACCACAGAGTTACAGCTGCATTCGTTTAGAATTCTAGACCTAGATTCAGTACTGCGCAAGTTCACCTGAATACTCCTATTATGGGAACTAATAAGGCTGTCCATATTCGGGGTACAAGAATAGCTGATTTTAAGGGTGTACCTATTAAAAATCTTCCGTAAAGAATTACTGCTATTAAAATTTTTGTCTATTTGAGAAAATGTTTGCCAATATTGATGTTAGTTAGTTTACAATAAGTGGGGTTAAACCAAATTATCTTTCTTTTTCTACAGTCTCCTTTGCTTTTATTTTTGGATGATTCGGAGTCTATTGTAGGTTTATTATATGTTAACTTGTTCTTATATCCGCTTTTTTGAAGGGCCTTATTGTAAATATTTTTACTTGCGTTGAAATTTTTTATGTTGGATGATAATTGGTTGATTTTATTATTCACTATATTGGGTATCTGTTTTATAATATTTTTTGGGTGGTTGGATGAAATATTAATATAAGTGGAGGAACTATTTTCTTTGAGAAATGGTTGGTAGGAACCATCATTTAAGTTAAGGGTGATGTCTAGATAGTTTACAATTTTAAGATTGGAAGTGACTTCGACTTTAAAACCGAGGTAATTCAGGGCTCAGGGATAAATATTATAATTTGGTTGTAAGTTACAAGCTTCTTTTTGAACTTACAACCAAGCCTTTGAAAAAGATAGAGACAAGATAAGAAAAGGACGTAGTATCAAATATCAAATGGAAGGCGAAGTAAATGTTTAAAGGGATTTGGGCTGTCTGAAAAGGTATATTTGGGGGGAAGGAATAGATTTAAATATAAGATCTTAAAATTTTTATTTAAGTTTATCTATTACAGGAAGTCATAAATTTAAAATTATTAAAGAAATATATATATATATATGTGTGTGTGTGTGTGTGTGTGTGTGTGTGTGTGTGTGTGTGTGTGTGTTAACAAAAAACAAAGGGGTTTAGTAAAGGAATCCGCTACTAAAGAAGCTTACGTTTCGTTTTATTTGAGGACCACAAACCAAACTTCCAAAACAAATTACAAACCAGACTAATTAATCCTACAAAAAGTGACTTAGGCATAATTTCTAGGGAGATTCTATAAAAACCTAATAGAGAAGCTGCTATTGAACTTACAACTAAACCTTTGGAAAAGTTCTTCGGATACTATACACTGGCTTAACAACATCAAAAACAAATCTAAGTCCGCCTTCCTTAAATTCGATATTGTCGATTTCTATTCCTCTATATCAAAGGACCTTCTTGAAAGTTGTTTAAATTTTGATAAAAATTACGTGAACATTTCGGATAGGGACTATAGAATTATCTTAGCAGCCAAAAAATCCATTCTCACCTTTGATGATTCCACATGGACAAAGGTGCCGAGGGAGGGTTTTGATGTCCCTATGGGGGCGTATGATTCAGCCCAGGTGGCAGATCTTGTGGCAATTTACATTTTAGATGTTATAAGTAGATTTTTAGACGCAAAACAATTAGGTATATATCAGGACGATGGATTAATAATTATCCCTAATTACAATGGGCCCAACACAAATAGGATATACAAAAAATAATTAGTCTTGAATTACCTCGGTTTTAAAGTCGAAGTCACTTCTTGAAATTGTAAACTATCTAGACATCACCCTTAACTTGAATGATGGATCCTACCAACCATTTCTCAAAGAAAATAATTTTTGTAGAATTAATTACCCTGGTTTGTAATTTATTTTGGAAGTTTGGTTTGTGGTCGTTAAATAAAACGTAAGCTTCTTTAGTAGCGATTTTGCCAATTTTGTTACTAATATTTAATTCGTTGGCGAATTTAGCTGTGTCTATATTAATTTCAGATAATGCTAGTTTTCTTCTGTCTATTTTGTAATTACTAGTTAAGTTTTTTAAGGATACCTATGTAATTTGAAGGATCACATTTATAAATGTTATTAGATTTGTCGGATTTTACCCACAGGTGCTTAGAGTTTTTAGGTTTCTAATATCTGACATTAGTAAATTCTGGAATTTATTTGAAGCCCCACGGAATTTGATTTTGGGGATCAAGTCGAAAAGGTCCTTCTCGAAAGAGTTCAGAAATTTGCATACGGGGGGCGTACGCTGAGTCCCCAGGTTAAAGGATTCCGTGGAATGATGTGCAGAGTCTGTATAGCGGAGAAAAAAGTGGGCCTTCCATCGAAGTCTCCTTATGAAGTTTTCAATTTTTTCGGTGAGGTGAAAGAGAAAAGAGTGAATGTTCGGGTAAGGAATATTTTTCAAGGAATATTCCAGGGTAAATTTCTCCATTTTGGAACAGCAGAATGAATAGTTGAAATATCCGGGAACAAACCAAAGAGAGCTCAAACACCCAAAATTTTAACCTTAAAAAAGTATTTTAACCCCTCTACCTCCCCCTCCCAATCTCCTTTAGTT
>JBBBDQ010002014.1:2015000-2092500 GCA_037127315.1 Ascarosepion bandense
TCTTCTTCTTCTTATACAGATATGATGCCTTCTTTGTTTTCTTCTATATTTATTTGATTTATCATTTTTCTTCTTATACAACTACGATTTATTGCTTTTCTTTTTTCTTCTTCTTCTTCAACTATGATTTCTTCTTTCACAACTCCGATTTCTTCTTTGACTTCGTCTTCTTTTTCTTCTAAAAATATTTTTTTCTCTTTCTTTATCTATATCTACGATTTCTTCTTCTTCTTCTTCTTCTTCGTCTTCTTCTTCTTCTTCTTCTTCTTCTACAACTACTATTTCTTCTTCTTATTCTTTCTATCTTCTGTCTTTGCCATCTCCTTTTAAATATTTTCTCTTCCTATCCTTCATGTAATGTATCTTTCTTTTTTCTTCTTATTAACAATACGGTTATTGGTACTTGCTTTTTATTCTCCCTTCCCTGTTATAAATTATGAAGAGTGTTGATCCATGTTCCTTTGCTGTTTACTCAAATATGTATAATTCAATATTGGTGTTTGCACTTTCGGTTATATGAAATAAATAGTTCTTCAAAGATGCATGGAAGCGAAAAGAAACGAAATTATGTTTGAAAATACGAAATGATGCCAAATAAATATCGGATCAAAGACGTAAACATGTTTTTGTTTCTATCTGACGATTTAAGCATTTAATTTAATTGCCTCTACTCATTTCCAAGCACACCCATCTGCCTTGGAAGCTACCCAATCCTTGTTGGCGACGTCTACTCACGCACGTCTGTGTATCGTCATTACCCAAAGAGCCCACCTGTGGTTTATACTGGAACTATAATGAACTAACCTTAGTGACAGTTTTTTAATCGTTTCACCCGAAGCAAGGCAGTACCGCCACTGATGCGCAGGGGGCTACATAAGAACAAAAGTTTAGGTAAGAGGAGAGTAAAGAGAAAGACGGCCCAGCTACAGTGGGTGTCAAAGAAAGGGCAAAAAAGGACGAAAACATAGGTGTGAACATATGCTAAGGCAGAGAGAAAGAAAAAGAAAATAGAACAAGATACTCAGTGTGATGTAGAAAGAACTGGAGTCAAATTGATAAGAGATGAGTATGGACGGATGTGCGTTGTGGTACAGTGGATATCGTCTCGGAACCAGAAACCGGGGAGCCGAGTTCGAATTTCAGTTAAATTATCCCGCAGTAGGTTGCCATTGCTTTCTGCGGTAGACTGGTTGCCAGCCAAGGCTATAGAACCCAATCTGTCCTGTTATTTAACCCATAACTGGAAGGAAGAGACGAATTTATACCTTTCCCAAGGGTATTTGCGCGTAAGTGAATGCAATGAATTCAACTGGAATTCGAACTCGGCTCCCTGATTTCTCGTTCCCAGCTGATATCCATTGTACCACAATGCACATTCCTCTCCACTGTAACGTAGATTTTCTGTCTGCTTCTCAAAAAACTTTCATAGTAGATATTCTGATGAATTCCTTCACTGGTATCCATACTTCATGAATGCATACTTACTATTAAATTTTCTAAAAGATTTCATCATTTTACAGTTTAATTAGCCGGGTTTTACTGCAAGTTCTATGCTTATAGATTTCTTGCCTGTAAAACTCTCTTCCAGATTCTGGTTTCTCACACAATTTTGCTTTTAAAAAATGTAAATGCAATGTCAGTTGTTACCTTTTTGTTCTATAAATTCCTCTTCTTTTATTGTTCCCTCTCTTTAATAGATTTCTCACATATACTCAATACCCCCACCTTGCGTCTTAGGGTATTTATTGTCTTGCTTAATTTACAAAAATGTGCAAGACAAATATTTTAATGCTGGTGCAAATATAATGAAACGACTCTTCATTTTTTTAGAGTAATCCAGCATATTTGTATTTCAGCTCAATACGTCTGAAAAGATTTCAACTTAATTAGACTGAATGTAAACAATACAGATAGTATGAAAATGTTGGTTTCATTAAAAAAGAGTATAATTTATTAAAATGAAAATGTACAGAAATACTTTAATTTAAAAATCCTTTACTGTAGTTTTGCGTTTAGGATCTTAAAACACATCTCTTTCCCAGCAAATATATTTATAATCTTCATCACTTTCCGATCTTTGGCAAAGTGTTCGAAGCCATTATCAATGTTGAGGTGTTCAGCATCTCACATCCCACAGACTCTTCTCGGACAAACAGTATGATTTCCGCTTTACCAGGTCTACTGCTGATATGTTAAAGACCATCACCGAGTATATATACCAGGCTCTAGACAAGAATGACAAAGATCGAACGGTTGTCCTGGATATTTCCAATGCGCATGACTGAGTCTGGCATACTGGCTTTCTACGCAAGCTGCGGAGCTATTGTATAACTGGACAATTGTTTGACCTAATCCAGTCATTCCTCTCTAATCGCACAATGAAGGTAGTATTAAACAGACATGCCTCCCAAAACTACCATACGAACGTGGGTATCCCTCAAGGCTCTATTCTAGGTCCTACACTTTTTCTGATCTACATTAACGATCTCCCCGACGTAATAAGATCCTAAGTAGGCATGTACACTGGCGACACCAGCGTTTGCTCTCACCTCGATCAAAAATCTGCTGAGGTTGACGAAGCGAACTTCACTGCCGAGCTCGAGAAGGACCTCTAATTCGTAGTGGACTGAGGTAAGAAATGGCTCGTAAATTTTAATGCTTCCAAAACCAAGCTGATCTCTATTAACCATCATAGACAATCGCTCCTACCCCTCATTAGCATGGAACAGGAATGCCTCCCTGAGAGTAAAACAATACGCCTCTTTGGCCTCACACTTACAGTGGACCTCAAGTGGAATAACTACATCGAAGCCATTGCTAAATCCGCTGCTAAGAAGGTTGGTTCACTGTGCAGGGTCAGGAAGTTTTTCCCGTCTGAGTCCATCCTGCACATATATAAATCTACCATCCGCCTGTGTATTGAATACTGCTGCCACATCTGGTGCCTCTGCTATTCACCCCGGGGTTCTCGACAGAATCCAACAGAGAATCTGTAATGTGATCGATCCCGACTTGGCATCTTGGCTGCAGTCGCTATCTCCCCGGCGTGACGTGGCTTCCCTATACCTCCTGTATAAATAATTTCACGGCTTCTGCTCCAATGAACTTATATCACTGGTAACCTCTAGGTATGAATTTACACGGGCTACTAGATTAGCAACTAGGTCTCACCCTTTTAGAGTGAAGCCGATAAAATGTAACCGCAATTTCTACTCTAACAGCTTCTTTTATCGCACCTTCCGCCTGTGGAATTTCCTTCCATGTACTTGCTTCCCCGACAGCTACAATCTTCAGGAATTTAAATGTAAGGTCAATAGACATTTCCTATCTCACTAACTCGCATTCATTCTCTCAAGTTCTTTTTTTAGCTACTCCACCCCCATCCTCGGTATTCTCATCTGTCTATTACCCTCCTCCTGGCATTTCTCATAACTAACCCCTCTTTCTCATCACTTTCTCCTATGTAACCCCCTGCGCAGCAGTGGCAGTAGAATGCCTTGATTAGGGTGAGATGATTTAAATATATATATATATATATATATATATAATCATATCACCCCAAGCAAGGCGGTAACGCCACTGATGCTACGTGAAAGTAAAAAGATTGGAAAAGAGAAAACCGGAAATCACATCCTAAACAGGGAGCAAGGGATGAGCCTCTTCACCTGTTCAATAGATGTGGGTGGATATATATATAAAATGCCGTGTCACTTAAAGGTATGCACTGTCGTGGCTCTCCACAAATCTCTATCCTTTCCATCTTTAAATAATATTTAATTTCTTATTATATCATTCTCTTATCGTTTTACTATCGATTTACTTGTTAGGTAGTTTTAGCTTTTTAATCATTTCACCAAGATAAGATAAAAAGTCACCAAATATGAAAGAGATAACTGAATATGAAAAATTAAGAGAAAAATATTAAAGAAAGGGAACAATAAAAGAACAGGAAATGACAAAATTAATTTTAGTTACAGTTTCTTGCTTTCCTTCTTGCCTTCAATATATTCTCTGAGACATATTTCCTCATTATTTACTAGAAATTTTAATCATCTCTTTCTGATGCTAAGAAAAAGTTTTCATTTTACTTAAAACGTCATTGCTGACGTGCCTTGTCTATAGTATTCATCTCTTAACCACTTGACTCAAGTTCTTTCTACACCACCCTGTATATCCTTTCCTTTCTGTCCACCTTTGTAACTGTCATCACACCTGTATTCCCATCCTTCTCTTGATCCTTTCTAACTGGTTCGTCTTTCTCTTTACTTTCCTCCTATCTAATCTTTTTACTCTTATGTGGCCCCCTGCACATCAGTGTCGTTACCGCCTTGCTCAAGGTGATACGATTAAAAAAAAAACTATATCTCTGTTGACTCAAGTCTTCTCTTCGTCCCTCTTTCTTATGAACAAATATTGTCTTTTTTTTCTTTTTCTTTTTTTTTATAAGCGTTTCACCCCGAGCAAGGCATGTCATTGCCGCTACTGTGCAGGGGGCTACGTAGAGTGGAGAAAGGCTGATTAAATATAGGAAATGACAGAGGGTGGGTGATAGGCGGGTAAAGATACCGAGAATGAGGGTTGGGTAGATGAGAGTGTTGTGAGAATAGTTGGGAGTTAGTGTGATAGGAGGTGTCTATTGACCCTACATTTAAACACCTGGAGATTGTAACTGTCGGGAAAGCAGACTTGTGGAAGGGAGTTCCACAGGCAGGAAGCGCGAGAAAAGAAGCTGTTGGAGTAGAATTTACGGTTACATCTTATTTGTTTAACTGTAAAAGGGTGGGACCTAGTTGCTAATCTAGTATCTCGTGTAAATTCGTGCTTAGGCGGCACCAGTGATCTAAGCTCATCGGAGCAGAAGCCATGAAAGTACTTGTAGAAGAGGCACAGGGAAGCCACATCACGCCGGTGTGAGAGCGGTTGCAGGCGGTCTGCCAAGTCAGTATCAACCACGTTACAGATCCACCTTTATATTTTGTCAAGAAGCCCAAGGAGAGCAGCAGGGGCACCCGACCAGATATGGCAGCAATATTCAATACACGGGCGGATGGTAGATTTGTATATGTGCAGAATAGATTCAGGTGGGAAAAATTTCCGGGCCCTGCACAGGGAGCCGACTTTCATAGCAGCGGATTTGGCAATGGATTCAATATAGTCATTCCATTTGAGGTCCGCCGAGAGTGTAAGGCCAAGGAGGCGTAGTATTTTACTCTCTGGGAGGCTAGCCTGTCCCATGCTAATGGGAGGTAGATGCGATTGTCTATGGTGATTAGTTGATAACAGCTTTGTTTTGGAGGCATTGAAATTTACCAACCATTCCCTACCGCTGGTCACTACGGATTGGAGGTCCTTTTCAAGTACGGCAGCGAGGTTCACTTTGTCGTCCAGACCTGGTTTCTGATCGATGCGGGAGTAGATTGTTGTGTCGTCGGCATACATGCCAACTTGGGATCTAATGGTGTCGGGGAGATCATTAATGTAGATCAGGAAGAGCGTGGGACCTAGGATAGAACCTTGAGGGACGCCCGCGTTCGTCTGGTAGTTTTGGGAGGCATGCCCATTTAATACCACCTTCAATGTGCGGTTAGAGAGGAAAGACTGGATGAGGTCAAACAGATGTCCAGTTATCCCATAGCTCCGCAGTTTGCACAAGAAGCCAGAATGCCAGACCCTGTTGAATGCTTTGGAGATATCCAAGGCAACGGTTCGGGCTTCACCATTCTTGTCAAGTGCCTGGTATATGTACTCGGTAATGGTCGTTAGCATATCAGCAGTAGACCTGGTGAAGCGAAACCCATACTGTTTGTCAGAGAGAAGCCCGTTGGCCATAAGATGCTGAATCACCTCGGCGTTGATAATGGCTTCGAGAACTTTGCCAAAGATTGGAAGGAGACTAATAGGACGGTAATTGGCGGGGTCTGAGGGTTCACCAGAATTCTTAAATATAGGTACTACGCAGGAGGACTTCCAACAGGCAGGAAAGCAGGAAGCAGATAGGCCGAGGTTATAGAGTTTAGAGAGGACAGAGGAGAGTTCTGGGGCACATTTCTTCAGTACTATGACTGGGATTCCGTCACCGCCGCTCGCTTTGTGTGGGTCAAGTTGCGCAATTATCTTGGCGACCAGCGAGGGTGTAATGTGGACGTTATTTAGTTGAGCATTAGTTCTGGGTGGGAAGTCTGGTGTAGGTATTCCTAACGAGTCCAGTGTCGAATTGGTTGAGAATCTACGGGCAAAGCATTCAGCCTTGTTGGCTGGGGAGGTGAGAACTTCAAATTCATTGATTAGTGGGGGTATTGAAGTCTTGTTCCTGCTGAGCACGCTTTTGCAGAGACGCCAGTAATCTTTGGAGCCAAACTTAGAGGATGCTATGCGTTGCCTAATTCTGGTAGCAAACGCCCTCTTGGCTTCGTTCAGTACGTTTTTACACTTGTTCCGTGCTGAGGTGAAAAGGCGCCTGTTTTGGTTCGACGAGCAGCTTCGATAGAGCCGGAAGAAATGGTTCCGGTGGGCAATAGCGGCCGAGCAAGCGGGTGAGAACCAGGGGGATGAATTCGGTTTTAGTTGGAATTTTCTGGCAGGGATAAAAGCATCGATGCCAGCCTTAACCCAAGAGGAGACTTCGGAGGCACAGTCTTCGACAGGAAGATCAAAGACGTTGTTCCAGGGGACGTCGCAGAGGAAGTCCCTGAACGAGTCCCAGTCGGCTCTTTGGTAGCAGTATGATATTCTGCTGGTCTGGTTTTCTTGGGTAGAGTTAGTGCGGATTGATATGTTTACGGAGACTACGGCGTGGTCAGAGTTTCCGAGAGGGCAGAGTTGCCTGGTAGTGCAGGAGTCTGGGATGGAGGTAAAACAAAGGTCGAGTAAAGAGTCCCTTCCGTTAGGGTTTTTAGAGAAACGCGTGGGGAAGTCCACCACTTGCGTTAGAGCTTGGGCTATTGAAAAGTGCATGGTGCGGATCCCAGCAAAGTCGGTGGCTGAGTTTTCAAGCCACTTGGTGTGGTGGGCGTTAAAATCGCCAAACACAAATATATGGGCAGATGGGTGAGAAGAAATGGCCCTGTCGATGTTAGTAGAGATGCAATCAAGTAACGTACAGTCAGAGGAGGAGGGGGAGCGGTAGAGGAAGAAGAGATAGCTAACCGAGCTTAGAAGTGAGAGACGGAAGCACATGAAGGAATGATCAAGGGATTCAAGAGATGTGACCCTGGCTAGGGGGAGTTGTTCGCTGACATATACACCAAGCCGATGCATATGGACATTGGAGTCCTTCCTGAAGAGAGGAAGGTAACCAGGAACGAACAGCTCTGAAGAGGGGATAGAAGGGTCAAGGTTAGTCTCGCATATAGCTAAGATATCGAGTGAGTTAGTTAGAAGGAAAGACTCTACACTATTAAAGTTACTGCGAAACCCTAGTATATTTGTGAAGGTAACGCAGATAGGTTTGGGCGATTTACGACTAGCTGGTTTAGGCTTGCTATTTTGTTTGTTTAATTTCATGCTGGTTATAGTTGTGGATAGAGAGAGGTAATTGATGGTTAGTCTTTTCTTCTCACCTTCTTTTATTACTTAAACTACAGGGTAATTAAAAATTAACTCTTTTATGTATGATGGACTCTCTATTACAAAATAGAAGAATCCATCATGCATAAAGTAAGGAGTTAATTTTCAATCCCTTGTAGTAGTATCTGTAGTTTGTTTTCTGCTTGCAATCAGTAGGGCGTCATTTGCGTATCTTGCAGTTATACCCACCAATAACAAATCTCAGCAGAAGACCTAAGAACGATTGGCTCGCTGTATAGATTAAATAAATCAGATGAGAAAACATATCTTTGTCTTCAGTCAGTCAGTAAAGTGCCATACGGGAAACATGCTTGGGCGATCATGTCTCGAAAGAGACATGACTGACTGGGCAGAAGATTATCCCGCAGTAGGTTGCCATTGCTTTCTGCGGTAAACTGGTTGCCAGCCAAGGCTATAGAACCCAATCTGCCCTGTTATTTAACCCATAACTGGAAGGAAGAGACGGATTAATACCTTTCCCAAGGGTATTTGCGCATAAAACTATTTTTTAGTTTTGTGTAACTACTCAATTCCTTTTTTTATTTATATGCAAGCAGCTTTTTGTATAAATGTTCTCGATTATTCTAATAGCTTTCCCAGATAAATCAAGTTTTCCTAAATGTTCAAATAGATCTTTGCATCATACGTTATCAAATGCATTTGTTTAATCATGAAACCTAGGTATAAATAATTATGTTCTTCTATTACATACTCTGGTATCATTCTGATCATAATGATTACATTTCTTGTTCCAGTGTTTTTAATAAAACTACAGTGTTTCAGTCTAATTATGTTATGTGTTGTATTCATTAGAATCTAACTGATAAGCTTAGTTGAAACTATTTCCACCTATTTAGGTTTATATGATTCTGCTTTTGTATTACTTTCTCTGTTGGCATTTTTATCATGAAGATTACCTTTCTTGCTCCAGTGTCTTTAATTAAAGTAGACTGCTTTGCTCTCTATTCATTATT
The DNA here is from genome assembly GCA_037127315.1 of Ascarosepion bandense. Taxonomy (NCBI): domain Eukaryota; kingdom Metazoa; phylum Mollusca; class Cephalopoda; order Sepiida; family Sepiidae; genus Ascarosepion; species Ascarosepion bandense. Next base: position 2,023,541 of record JBBBDQ010002014.1, read on the forward strand.
CTAAGAAGGCAGGAACATAAATGTGAGCTCCATCAGATTATGTACTCTATTCATCAGAATCATTACGCTCATAAACTGATAGAGCTACCATTTATGTGTTACTGCCTTCTTAGGCGTCATTTATGACTTAATGTTAGTTTAGAACTAGCTGTTAAGATGTATGTTCTTTGTTTGTGCTTAAATTGTGTCCTTTGTATTTATGTATTCAAAATATATATAGCAGTTATATAGACAAATGCTTGTAGCTACTAAGGAGAATTATATAGATTTTACTGTGCATAAATTGATCTCGGTAAACTTGACATATTCAGGAAAGAGATTACTGTAATCAAGAACTTGTACTGGCAGCAAACTGACTGCATACGGGCAAGAAACTAGCTCATCAAATATACAAAGATAGAAATGGGTGTAAGACAAGTATGTGTCTTCTCATCAGCTCTGAACAATATAAGGTGCACAAATGATACAGGGCTAATAGCTAACACGGAAAGGAAACAACAATATATGAAACTCCCCTACCGGTCCTTCGCGTCGACACTCAAAATCACCGCACCCAATCGATTGTCGATCGCTTAGTTGCAAACCAGACTATGCTCACGTTCTGCTTAAGTGATCACAAAGCCGGTCTGATTTGAATGTCGCCGAAAATTTGCTGCATCGATGATCCAGACAGAGCTGGGGGCCATAATAAAAAGAATTGTTTTGTAAACTCAACAATAAGGAGTTTATACACATACGTTCTGTTTGGTAAATTATCTGTTTAGGGTTTATCACACTTGTCTGCAGACTACTATAATTCTAACGGACGTTATCCACAAGATGCAACCCGTTATCTAAGTTGGGTAAGCTGGTACCAAGCTAAAGTCTTTTCTAAGGCAGGCAGTCCCTCGCTCTGTACCGGTTTAACTCTACAGTACTCAAACGTACTTTCTGAAAACCTCGCTACCCACCGACTTTCCTAAGATCCACCGAGGCCCTTTTTCTCATTGGTCATATGATCAAAGTTTCTTTCTCATCTGTGTAAGTGACTCTTAGAATTGCTTGAGAGGGCGGGAAACGTTCCACCAACTTTTCTTTCGCTTTAAGTCATTGGATTTTTTTATTTTATCTTTATTATTTTATTTTATTTTTTATTATTTTATTTTTTGTTTTTATTTTTTTTATTTTCTGGTGTTTGCCCGTTTTACATCTGTGTTTTATAATTTCAATCGTTGTAAGAAATTATCTAGCTTCGGTCGAAAAGAAAACAATATTTTAATTAATTCTCAGCTTCACAAAATTTCACAAGAATCAAGCAAACTTTATTTCCGGGAATTTTTTCTCACTAAAGGGGTGGCTGTCTCTAGGGGTCATAAAATCCCCCATGCTCTTAAGCAAGTTTGCTTCTTAGGCGGCTGCAGTCTTTTCAACTGTCGTTAAATTTTCCTACAAGGGGAGACACTCATTTTCAGTGAAAATGGCTTTTTCGATTTTTTTATCCGACTTAGTAGCCAGCACTTAAGCGTCATAAAAAAAAAACTTTATCAATTTACCTAGGTGGTATAAACATAACTTTCGCCCAGCTTCTATTGGGTAAAGAAAAAGAAAAAAAATCAATTATTATTTCTTTTCCAATCCCCCCCCCTCTCTCTTTTTCTTCACTTTTTTCGGCGCCAGAAATAGTGTTACAAAAACCCTCTACAGAATTGTAGTTAAAGAAAGCGGAAAGAAAGGACTAAATACAAAACTACAAGAAAACTGAATACATAGTCATCATTAAAAAGAGGAGTTCAAAATACCAAGTACAGACTGGGGATACTAAAATCAAGTATGTAGAAAAATTTAAATATCTGGTAAGTGTTCTAACGCAGGAATGAAAGGTAAAAAATAAAACTTATAATAAAAAATCGAATGTGATCGGCTAAATTAAATAGCTATATAGTCAAAATTTAAATTTAAGACGTCAAAATTTAAATTTAAACTTGAGCGTTTCCGTATCTTTAATTTTTCAATGTAAACGTCATTCATTGATTTTCCTTCCTGTGCATACATTTAATACATATCTGAAAAAATGTCTCATTTGGTTGCCTTGAACAGTATTATTTTTGTTCCAAAAGAAAACGTTTCAAGTTTTCTACAATCACGATTTTGTATTTATTTCTGAGATGAGTAATTTTCAATAATTTTGGAATTATTTCAAACTTTTGTTCTCATCTTGGTTGATATAGTTGTTATAATAGACACGTTTCGACCAAGTACCCTTTGATCATCATCAGATGTCCATAGATTGGCTGATATGGCTGATTATTGCAAAATATCCTGTGAAATCAATTATTGTTCTTTCATGTTTGTTAGTCTTACCAAGTCCAGGGATCAAACTCATGACCACTAGATAATAGCAACACATGTATAGCCAACTACTATATCTGCTACGCCGCCGTGGTGTATTTTTAGAGACTTTTACATTCAATGTCAGATAGATTGTGACAACTGGATTATGTTAGTGGGTTCGTGTTACTTGTCATAATTGTATCTATTTCTGAGATTAGTAATTTTCAATAATCTTGGAATTATTTTAGTGGTCATGAGTTTGATCCTTGGATTTGGTAGTAACGAACCAAATCCAACATGAAAGAACAATAATTGATTTCACAGGATATTTTTCAATAATCAACGAGATAATCCACATCAGCCAATCTATGGGCACCTGATGATGACCAGAGGGAACTTGGTCGAAACGTTGTGTCTATTATAACATCTATATGAACCAAGATGACATCAACAGTTCGAAATAATTCCAAGAATATCAAGATTTTATTTTCAATAAGGACTATATTCATTGGGATGTCTTTCATTCTATTTTAATACTATTTTAGCAGATACCTCAAATAAAAACCACAATAAAATGTTTCACAATTATAAGATAAATAAATTACTATTTACACTACTTACATTGTTCGAACTTTTTCGTCCTCTTTTTTTGCCATATTCAGAATGTTTCGGTTATTGTATGCCCCTGCCTTCCTCAGGTGATAAAATCTGAAAATAAATAAAGAGATCGGTTCGAAATTCTAAGAAATATCACATAAAGAAATTCTAACAATTAAACCATAAAGAAGTTCTAGCAAATATTAATATTTAAAGAAAATCAGTGCGAAAACGGTCATAACATAGTGGATATGGCAGTAAAGATGAGGACAACAATCCGAACAATATAAAAAGTTTAAATAGTTACAATGCCCTATCTCAGAAATATAGACAAATAAATTACTATTTTATAGATTTTTCCTTGTCAAAATATAGATGATTCCATCATCAATATTTTCTGTCTGTTATTGTTTATTTAATTTGTTATATAAATTCGATAAACTCCGAGTTATTTAAAAAAAAGTGTTTTCCAAATTTCTTTACTAGCTTAGATAAATTTCCATTTTACAAACATATAAATCTACTATCCGCCCATGCATTGAATACTGCTGCCATATCTGGTCGGGTGCTCCTGCTATCTACCTAGGTGTTCTTGACAAAATCCAACGGAGAATGTGTAATGTGATTGATCTCGACTTGGCAGCTTGGATACAGTCACTTTCTCACCGGCGCAATGTGGCTTTCCTGTGTCTCTTCTACAAATACTTTCACGACTTCTGCTCCGATTAACATAGCTCATTGGTGCCCCCTATATATGAATTTACTCGTGCCACAAGATTATCAACTAGGTCCCACCCTTTTACTGTGAAACCAATAAAATGTAAACGCAAATTCTACTCCATCAGCTTCTTTTCTTGCACTTCCTGCCTGTGGAATTCTCTTCCATTTACTTGCTTCTCCGAAGGCTACAATCTCCAGGAGTTTAAATGTAAAGTCAATAGCCATCTCCTATCTCATTAACCTGCATCCTCTTTCTCATGCTCCTTTCTCCATCCAGTTCACCATAATCAGTATTCTCATCTATTTCTTACCTACTTCCTGACACCCCCTATTACATGTCATTCTTTCTCATAACTTTCCTCCTATGTAACCCCCTGCAAAACAGTGGCAGTAAAATGCCTTGCTTGGGGCGATATGATTATAACAAAATGTTCAATTTAAGGTTTTTCTCTATTGATAAAAGTCTTATTTTATGTCACTTTTCACAAATCTCTAACCTTTGAAATTTATACTTAAACATTTTCTTATTATATCGTTCTATTTCTTAGAAACATATTTCAAATTTAAATTGCAATATTTCTCTGAAAACATATATTTAATAATTTTTGAAATGTTATCTACCAATACCTTTTGATTTTGCAATAATCATAATGATTACAGTAGTATATTTCTTAATTGGATTAAATTTTGGTGTAACGTTGATTAATGTGGTAAAATAAACTCGACAAGTCAATCTCCAATTTTAGTTAATACTTGTATTCACTTCACTCCCATATTTGAGATCAACATAAAGCAATATTTCCTCCCCATCACTTAGAAAAAATAATAGAAGATATTTAGATATGGAGACTGAATAGAACAATTAGTCAAACTGAGCAAACCTTCATGAAAGAATTATAATCAACGAGATAATCCACATCAGCCTATGGACACCCGATGATGGCCAGAGGGAACTTGGTCGAAACGTTGTGTCTATTCAGAACGTTTCGGTTATTGTATGCCCTGCCTTCCTCAGGTGAAAACTAATATAGACAACTTTTGCATATTATCATTTTAAACATGCATACGGACAGGAAACGAGTTCAGCAGATATACAAAGAGAGAAAGGGGTGTAAGACAACGATGTATATTCTCACCAGATCTTTTGAACCTGTACAGTGAAACAATTCTGAGATCTCTAGAAGTCCTGCCAATATTCGTTATTTCAATCTGGGCAATATAAGATATGCAAATGATAATGTGCTGTTAGCAGACACGGAAAGTAAATTAAAGACCTCTTATAGGAAGTAGTTATAAAAATCGAAATAAAAAGAAAGAAAACTGATTGAATAGTAATCAGTGAAAAGAGGAGCCCAAAATGCCAACTACAAGTCGGGAACACTAAAATCAAGCAGATACATGAATATGAATGTGTCCTAAGAGAGGACAGAAAGTGCAACACTGAGATCCAAAAACGTATTGGTATGTTTAAAGTTACATTCAAAAAGCTGAACAGAGTATTGAAAGACTGGAAGATTTTGCTAGAAACCAAGAAGAGAGTGCTGGGCTGTTATGTGATGACTGTCATTCAATATGGCAGCAAATGCTATACAGACAAATATGAAGGAAAAACTTGAAGCAAACAAATTTAGTTATGTAGAAGAATAGTACGCACAGAACATGAGAGCAACGACGAAGTTACGGAGAGAATAGACATGAAAGCTGATATTTAACATCAAAAGACAACTGAAGTTTCGTGAAACTGTAGTGAGGTAAGAAGGCTTGGAGAATCTGATATTCACAGAACGGATAGAAGAAAGTAGAGACGAAGAAAGCAACGCTTGAGATATTTGGTATACTTGAGTAGATTCATGGTGGAGCAGGATAACAGGAGTAAAGCTGCTATGCATTACAATGATAGGGAGATGATCACCTACATCATGAAGAGACATAGCACATATAAGAAAAAGCAATACAAATGTAACCTAATTTACATTTCTTTATGTACAACACTTAAAATGTTTCATAGTGTCTGCGTCCTTACTATAGATTTTAAACGATTATTATCACGAATGGAACTTTAATTGATTTATTAATGGAAAATATTATGCACGCAGTTATCTCGAAGGAGAAAGAAAATGACCTGTTTGGCCTAAATTCAGTCCTATTTTGATTCACCTCTCCAAGGTGTAGGTTTGTGCGATTGAATATGGAGACCATACACTCTCAGACTATATAAACCGCACCAACCGTACCGAAAAGATCTAAATAAATACAAAACATTACATTTGTGGTCGGTTTGGCTACAGAAATTATTGGAAGTTTATCAGTGTTGACAGCCAACCGTCTTCTGGACTCAACTCCAAATTATCTGTCTTTACTCCCATAGCCTTATTCGTGCTATATGACCACAATGTATCGTAGATATAAAAAAAGGGTTTTCTTTCCCTAGATGGGTTGCTTTACCGTACTAAGAGGTTGCATTTATATAAAAATAAATACATCAAATAAAAAATATGAACACTATCTTTAATAAACCACGTAGTCTTCAAGGTTCATCTCTTTTTATTTGTTTCTATGTACAAATAAAACGGTTGATTCTATTGGGGAACATTAGAATGAGAAATTAATGACTACAAAAAGTAAAACAAACAAGAACAAATTACTAAAATTGCATTATCACTTTATTTCGTTAATCTAAACTTATTTTATAAATGGAACGTTGTCTGTGTGTGTCTGTGTGTGTCTGTGTGTCTGTGTGAGTGTGTCCATTACCTATAGACTCCGAAACGGCTGAACTGATTGTCTTGAAAATTTACACAGTTGCACTATAAGCGTCTGCGAGTGTTCTTAGCTAGGTTTTGTGTCGAGGTACACCCGATAAATATCGAAAATCGATAATCGAAAAAATTGGGTTATAGAAGGACTGGTTCGATTTTAATCAAATTTGATACACTCATAGACAAAGACATAAGAAACGATATTCAGAAGTTCCAAGGTTGCAGTTCTTACAATAGTGCAGAAAATTGTCAGTCAGGTGCCAGACGTGATACACGATTAGGCGATCATGTCTTGAAAGAGACATGACTGACTGGGCAGAAGCTTATCCCGCAATAGGTTGTCATTACCTTCTGCGGTAGACTGGTTTCCAACCAAGGTAAAAAACCCAAACTGTCCTGTTATTTAACCCATTGCTGTAGTGAAGAGATGGATTAATACCATTACAACAGCTATTTGTGCGTAAGTGAATGCAAAGAATTTGACTGAAATTCGAACTCGGGTCTCCGATTTCTTGTTCGAAGCCGATATTCACTGCACCACAACGACGTATCTAAAATTTATATATTAAGTCAATGTTTAAAGTAGTTCTTTATCTTTTCCATTCAAGCAAGGTAATAATGCTACTGAAAAGCCAGCGATTACTGAATGTAAAATGATTTTAGCAAGGACAAAAAAAAAAAAGGTTTTGTAAGACTCTATATGCAGACTGACGCTGTATTTACATTTTTGAAGATCGCAAATGACAAGGAAGCAAGAGGTTTTCACAGACCAAAAGTGTGAGAAACGAAAGTATTGGAATAGAACATATGGTTACTTCTATTTCAACAATAAAGCAATAAGACCAATTTACCATTCTAGGTTTGGGCTTAAATTTGTGCGATCGAAGTATCAAGGAGGAAAGCGCATTAGAATAATTGTTATGAAAATATTTATAGAATCTGTGAGTCTGTGTGTGACTGTTCCTTATGCACGCTTAAATTTTTTAAGCTACGCTATTCAAACTTTCTAGGGACATATATCTCCAAGAAAGCCAGATCGACACATACTTTTTGAGTTTAAGTTCAGGAAATTTTTGTCTTTCGCACTTTTCGGCCAATGGAGCCGATTGTTTACATTTGCTCCGTAAAACATCTAAGATCTAAGATGGTTGCTAAATTACGTCACTGAAATCAAATCACATGTATAAAACGCGACTAAAATATTTTTTATTAAAAAAAAATGAGCCTTTATATTTAATTTTTATTCCGACGTTTTGAAAATTCATTTGATCAACAAAAAAATGGAAATATTTTTCCCCGTAATTTTGAAAGAAAAGAAATATGTTTTTAAAAAGTGTCTGTAATTGGTGTGGCATTAATGTAACTTTTTCCTCTAAAATTAAATGTCTACATTTTTTAGTATTCTTAGAAAATTTCTGAACAGAGAGCGTAATAGTTTTTATATTTCTAACTTCAATAAAACAAAATAAATATTTTTTTTATTTTTATATTAAATTCATTTAGTCAACAAAAAATGTAACTATTTGAAACAAAAACAAACGCAATGTTGTTTACAATGTCACACAAAACATCAAATCACGTTTACGCAAAACAAAAGAAAGTAGATTTTTTAATGGGGTTTTTGAACAATTTTTAAACAACAATTTTTTATATAATTATTTTTTATATAACTGAGTCCTACTACTAAACTGTTCTGAGTTGCACGGGCAACGCCGGGCTATGATGTTAGTAGAATATAAGATAAAAGACAGATAAAAACGACGTCACGGCGGTAAGAAAGTGACTGAATTTGAGTTGTGATATATATATATATCGATAAAATTAAAATCATAATAAGTTCTTGATTATAGGTAACCATTTTGTTCCAAATATTTTCTTATATATTCTCATTCTCTGATTTACATTTCTTTTTTGTGTAAAATATTTTAAAATCTCAATTGTTGTGTTGCTGGGAAATTAAATATAAAAATAATTTCACAACTATTTTTAAATAAAATCTTAGAAATATGTCTAACCATTTAAAATATTTTATATTTGGAATAAGGCAATAGATTGAATTGATAACCAATTAAAACATATATTTCAAAAAGTACATATTTTCAAGTATCCTTCACAGCAATGTACATGAGTATGTGTGTTGGTTTGTAAAATAATATGACACGCTTTTGCTGCGATAAAATGTTGTATTATTATTTCCACATGTTTCTCTTTTAATAAAATTCATAATCTTCGAAAGCAAATATGATAACCAAACTGCTATGATACATTTGCGTGGAACAACAGATTAAAATAAATTGCAATGCAAATTTGACTGAGGTCACTTTATGCAAAATCAATTATATTTTCTTAATAGAAGCACATTATGCAACTGAAATGTATTTATATAATAAAATAGAACACCAAAGTGAAAGTGAAAGTAGAAAATATTCTACAAAAATATGTTTTGTTTGTACATTAGCTGGTTTCAGGTTTAAAATCTTGACAAAATGAATATGACACAAAGTTCAGATACGCAAGACTCAAACATGTGCTTGTAGAAGAGTATAAATAGTGAGAATGATTGCGACTGATAGGAGTGTCATGGAAAAAAGACAACAGCGTTCTAAATTTAAAACCGCGCAGCAAGTGTTGACTTGCACTAATCTGTTGGTGACAGAGAAACGATGCACATCAGAAAAGGGACAACAAAGCAAAGCCCCTGAAGCAAATAAAAAAATGAAAGGTGACAAAAACATAGAACAGCAAAGAAAACAAACAAAGGGGAAAAAAGGGGCAAATGAAAACATAAAACGAAGAAGGAAATTCTTTGTTTCCTGTATTACATTCTTTTTTTAGTTTTCTTTTCTTAGGTCGTGAAAAGAAATATAAAAGAAATTGGTTCGAAAAATATTCACATACAGAATTCTGAATGATAAAAAATATTAATTAAAGAAAAATATTTTGTAAAAATTAATAAGAAAGAGAGAACCTTTTTCAGGAGGATGACTAGAAGGAAGAAACAAACGAACAACGAACGAACAAATGCTTTCTTAGTTGCTAAACAAAAAGAAAGAAAGAAAGAATTTTTTCAACTGGATGATTAGAAAGAAAGAAAGAAGCTTTTCATCTGGGTTATTAGAAGGAAAAAAATTTTCAGGTCGATGACAAGAAAGAAAGAAAGAAAGAAAGAAAGAGATCAAACAATTAACATCTGCTTCAGTGTAATGGAAAGAAAGAAAGAAAGAAAGAAAGAAAGAAAGAAAGAAAGAAAGAAAGAAGCTTTTCATCTGGGTTATTAGAAGGAAAAAAAATTTTCAGGTCGATGACTAGAAAGAAAGAAAGAAAGAAAGAAAGAAAGAAAGAAAGAAAGAAAGAAAGAAGCTTTTTACATGGATGATAAGAAAGAAAGAGTTTTTTCAGCTGGATGAAAAGAAAGAAAGAAAGAAAGAAGAGAAAATGTAAAGAATTGCTCGTATTTGTTTTCCTGATCTTGCATGAATGTTGCTTGAAGCGTTGAAGAGAAGAACTAAAAAGTTAAGACCTCAGAAAAAAATTATCTTAAAAAGTAAAAATAAAAAAGAAAGAAAGAAAACATTCATTCGAGAACAAATTTCTAGAGAATGGATTTGAGAAAGCGACGCGTTCTTCTCTGAAATTGAAGTCTACTTTCGGAGCGAAACATGAAGCAGCTCTTAAGCAATAATCTCTTGTCTCACCAGAAAAATAAACTTACCACCCCACCTATTCTCTTTAGAAGGGGGTTTCGTTTTACCCCTAACATACACACACAAATATATGCGAACACACACACACATATATATATATGTGTGTATGTGTGTGTGTTTGTATGTGTGTGTTTGTGTGTGTTCGTGTGTGTATACACATATCTGCGTATACAGATGGCTATTATATATCTATAAGCGTGTGTGTATTTGCGTGTATTTGCGTGTATTTGCGTGTATATGTTTATTGTGACTATGTATATGCCCACTTATTAAATATGCATAGAAATATAGATATATATATAATATATAATAAAAAAAAACTATCTACATTTGCTATCGAGGTTTAAATATTAGTATTAATATTTAGTGTATGTAAATTGAATAGTGAAGTTATAATAGACATAAGAACATGTGTACATTTATAGATGCATCTGGGATATTAATAATAATATACACGCATTTAAGTATAAAATATGTTTACTTGAAAATGAGTGTGTCAGTTAGTCAGTTAAGTGCCATACGTGATACACGCTTAGGCAATCATGTCTCGAAAGAAACATGAGTGACTGGGCAGAAGATTATCACGCAGTAGGTTGCCATTAATTTCTGCGGTAGACAGGTTGCCAGCCAAGGCTACAGAAGCAAATCTGTCCTGTTATTTAACTCATACTAGAGAGTATGAGATATATTATTAGGTAGTAATTAGTGGGGGGTCAGTTTATTACTTCATAACAATAAAAAAACGATACCCCACTTAATGACAAGTAGAAGCCTTAATCATGATTCCAACTATTATATTCAGCCAGTCAGTTAAGTGCCATACGTGAAACACGCTTGAGCGATCATGTCTCGAAAGAAACATGGGTGACTGGGCAGAAGATTATCACGCAGTAGGTTGCCATTACTTTCTGCGGTAGAATGGTTGCCAGCCAAGGCTATAGAACCCAATCTGTCCTGTTATTTGACTCATAGGTAGAGGGGAAAGACGTGTATTATATTATTATGTAGTAATTTGTGGGGGATCTGTTCCCTATTGTTATGCAGTAAATTAATGATCCCCCACTTTATAACCAGTAGAAGCCTTAATCATTATTCCAACTATTATCTTCAGTCAGTCAGTTAAGTGCCATGCGTGATACACGCTTGGGCGATCATGTCTCAAAAGAGACATGACTGAGTCGGCAGAAGATTATCCCGCAGTAGGTTGCCATTGCTTTCTGCGGTAGACAGGTTGCCAGCCAACGCTACAAAACAAAATCTGTCTTGTTATTTAACTCATACTCGAGAGTATGAGATATATTATTAGGTAGTAATTAGTGGGGGATCAGTTTATTACTACATAACAATAAAAAACCGAACCCCACCTTAATGACCAGTAGAAGCCTTAATCATGATTCCAACTATTATATTCAGTCAGTCAGTTAAGTGCCATACGTGAAACACGCTTAGGCAATCATGTCTCGAAAGAAACATGGGTGACTGGGCAGAAGATTATCACGCAGTAGGTTGCCATTACTTTCTGCGGTAGACTGGTTGCCAGCCAAGGCTATAGGACTCAAATCTGTCCTATTATTCAACCCATAACTAGAAGGAAAAGACGGATCAATACGTTTCCTAAGGGTATTTGCGCGTAAGTGAATGAAATGAATTTAACTGGAATTCAAATTCGACTCCCCAATTTCTCGTTCCGAGCCGATATCCATTGCACCACAACGCACATAGAGCAGAGTATTCATAACGAATGTAGTACAGGCTTTCGTTGCTACTCTTTGTGAACAGAATTTTTGTGAAATCACTGTATACATTTTCAAATCAGTTAGTTAAGTGTCGTACGTGATACACGCTTTGTACGATCATGTCTCCAAAGAAACATGACTGACTGGGCAAAAGATTATCTTGCAGTAAATTGCCATTGCTTTCTGCTGTAGACTGGTTGCCAGCCAAAGCTGTAGAACCCAATTTGTAATGTTATTTGAGTCATAGCTAGAGAAGGAAGAGATGTATTATATTATTAAGTAGCAATTAGTACGGGATCAGTTTATTATTTCATAACAATAGAAAACTGATCCCCACTTTATGATCAGTAGAAGCCTTAATCATGTTTCCAATATTATATTTAGTCAGTCAGTTAAGTACCATACGTGATGCACGCTTTGGGCGATCATGTATTAAAAGAGACATGACTGACTAGACAAAAGATTATCCCGCAATAAATTGCCATTGCTTTTTGCGGTAGACTGGTTGCCAGTCAATGTTATAGAACCCAGTCTGCCATATTATTTAACACATAACTGGAGGGAAAATACGGATTTATACCTTTCCCAAGGGTATTTGTGCGTAAATGAATGCAAGGAATTTAATTGGAATTCGAACTCGGCTCCCCGATTTGTCGTTCCGAGCTGATATCCACTGCACCACAACGCACTTTCTGCACATCAATAAAGTATTTATTTTAAAATTTTTATATATTTAGTAATTTCAACAACGAAGAAATAAAACCCAAACAAATGAAGCTGGATTAATGAATTTATTGAGAAAGGTATTAATCCGTCTCTTCTCTCCAGTCATGGGTTAAATAATAGGACAGACAGTTCTATAACCTTGGCAACCAGTCTACTGCAGAAAGTAATGGCAACCTACTGAAGGATAATCTTCTGCCCAGTCAGTTGTATCTCTTTCGAAACATGATTGGCCAAGCGTGTTTCACGTATGGTACTTAACTGACGGATTGACTTTATTCTTGAGAGCTGACAACAAAATTATTAAACATTTTTTTATTTTGTTAGATCGTTTATTTATACAAATAATTTCAAATAGGCTACTACAAAGAAAACAATGAAATGTAAGTAGTGAAATAAGTTATTCTTCTCATAGTACTTTTTAATGTCAAGACCGTTCGGGGCAGTAAGTGATCATGGTTCCTCAATGATTCCTTTTAATCTGTTACCTTTTCTGTGAATTGTCATGATTTTTTGATAAAGTTAGTGAAGTCTTTCACGTAGCTATTCTCGAGTAGGTGATAATGGTCTTCACAGATTCCGTTTTCTTTATTATCTGTAAATTACCATGACTTCTTGGGAAAAATAGCGGAGTGGTTTCCTGTTGCTTTTTTTCCTATTTTGAATTCAGTGTAGATAATCATGGCTTTCCACGGCTTCCTTTGTCTTTATTATCTGTGAAGTACCATGATTTCTTGAGAAAAATAATGGAGTAAGTTCCTGTTGCTTTCTCGTTTTGAATTCAAATTAAGTAATCATGGCTCGCCACAGATTCCACATTTTTATTATGTATGGAGTGTCATGACTTCTTCGAAAAGATAGTGGAGTAGTCTACTGTTGTTTTCTAGACGGCTTAGAAATTTAAAAATACGATCATGGCTCTCCACAGTGTCCTCACTGTTATTATCTATGAAGTGTCATGGCTTCTTCGCAATAGTAGCGGAGTATTTTACTATTGTTTTCTCGACGGTTTGGAAATTTATAGATACGATCATGGCTCTCCATAGGTTCCTCATTTTTATTATCTGTGAAATGTCATGACCTCTTGCGAAAGGTAGTGGAGTATTTTCCAGTTACTTTCTCGACGGTTTGGAAATTTAGTGTAGACGATCATGGTTCTCCGCAGGTTCCTTTTTTTTAATTATCAGTGAAGTGCAATAACTTAGTGGGAATAATAATGAAGTACTTTCTCGTTGCTTTCTCGACGGTTTGAATTTTAGAGAAGTGGTCATGGCTCTCCACAGTTTCCTCATTTTTATTATCTATGATTACCATGACTTCTTAGAAAAGATAATACAGTGCTTTCTCGTTGCTTTGTAGACGGTAGTGATATTAATGTAGGTGATAATGATCTCCACAGATTATTTTTCTTTATTATTTGTGAAATACTATTACTTCTTGAAAAAAATTGCGGAGTGGTCTCGTGTTTATTCCCCCAGTTTTAAATTTATAGTACATGACCATGACTCTCCCCTTATTACTTTGTTATTATCTGTGAATTACCATGATTTCTTAGGAAAAATTGTGGAGTGTTTTTCAGTTGCTTTCTTGACGGTTTAGATTTGAGAGTATGTGATAATTAATCTCCACAGATACATATTCTTCTTTATTATCAATAAAATGCTATAGCGAATTGATTTCTTGTTGCTTCCCCATTTTAGAATCCAGAGCAGATGACCATGGTTCTCCACATATTACTTTTTATTATCTGTGAAGTGTGATGGCGAAGTGGTTTCCTGTTGCTTTTTTAGTTTTGACTCCAAAGAAGATGATTATGGTACTCTACATATTTTTTCATCTGTGAAGTGTTATAGCGAAGTGATTTCCTATTGCATTTTCTAGTTTTGAATCCAGGGTACATGGTTATGGTTCTCCACATATTTTTTATTATTTGTGAAGTGTTATGGCGAAGTGGTTTCTTATTGCTTTTTTCAGTTTTGAATCCAGAGTAGATGATTATGGTTCTCCACATATTCTTTTTTCTTTATCATCTCTAAAGTGTTATGGCGAAGTGATTTATTGCTGATTTTTTCCAGTTTTGAATCCAGAGTAGATTATCATGGTTCTCTACATATTTCTTTTTTGTTATCAGTAAAGTGTTGTGGCATAGTGCTTTCTTGTTGTATTTACCACTTTTGAATCTAGAGTAAATGATAATGTTTCTTCACATATTTCTTTTTCTTTTCTGAGAAGTGCTATGGCAAAGTGCTTTCTTGTTGCTTTTTCTAGTTTTGAATCCAGAGTAAATTATCATAGCCCTCCACATATTCTTTTTTATTTATTATCAGTGAAATAATATGGAGAAGTGCATTCTTGTTGCTTTTTCCAGTTTTGAATCCAGAGTAGATGATCAAGGTTCTCTACATATTCCTTTTTTGTTATCTGTGAAGTGTTATGGCGAAGTGCTTTCTTTTTGCTTATTCCAGTTTTTAATCTTGAGTAGATGATCATGGTTCTCCACATATTCATTTTTATTATCTGGAAGTGTTATAGTGGAGTGCTTTCTTGTTGCTTTTACCAGTTTGCAATCTAGAGTAGCTGATCATGGTTCTTTAAATATTCTTTCTTCTTTATTATCTGTGAAGTGTTTTGGCGAAATGTTTTCTTGTTGTTTTTTCAACTTTTGAGTCCATGTTAATGATCATGTTTCTCCACATATTTCTTATTATTATCTGTAAAGTGCTATGGTGAAGTGCTTTCTTGTTGCTTTTTCTAGTTTTGAATTCAGGGTAAATGATCATGGTTCTCTACATATCCTTTTTTATTTATTATCTGTGAAGTGTTATGGCGAAGTGCGTTCTTGTTGCTTTTTCCAGTTTTGAATCCATGTAGATGATCATGGTTCTCTACATATTCCTCTTTTGTTATCTGTGAAATGTTATGGTGAAGTGATTTCTTGTTGCTTTCTCCAATTTTGAATCCAGAGTAGTTGATCATGGTTTTCCCCTTATTCTTTTTCTTTGTCCTCTGTGAATTGCCGAAAGAAACCGATTAAAAACTTTCCCTAGGGCATTTGCACGTAAGTGAATGCAAGGTATTTCACTGAAATTCGCACTCCTCTTCCCGATTTCTCGTTCCGAGGCGATATCCATTGCACCACAGTGCACATAATGCAAGAGACTCGGTTATATTTAACTACATCTCTACTTTTCATGCCAGTAACTTTTTCATTAACCGCATATCTTCATAACTAGAACCCTTTGTACCATCTCATGCTGCAAAGGGTTCTAGTTATATATGTATACGTATGTTTCTATTTTTAATGAGGAAATATGCTTTAATGTGCACACATACATTACCGGCCATAATTATTAAGCCACCCCAATTACTTAAAGAAAATTATGTATTTCATACTATTTTTAGTATTTATTGCCAAGTTGATAATTCTAAATGAAAATAAAATGGTTCTTTTGTTATTATTACTTGGTAAAATTTTACAAGGCAAGGAAGCAAAGATGAACTCGTCTGAACCACCCTAAATTTTCTTCATTCTTTCATTGATGAAACTGCAATATAGGTAATTATTAAATATTTATAAATTCATTTGATGCACATGTTATTGTGCAGTATTAACAAATAAACCATTCTATTTTCATTTACAATTCTTCTTCTTCTTCTATGTGCCCTGTTCCTTCAAGACGTAGGCGATCATGGCTTTCCACGTCTCCCTATCCCTGGTGGCTCTTAGCACGCCTTCTCCTGTTACTCCATGCTACCCTCGTTCCATTATCCACCTGATTAGATCCTTCAAATATGTTATCTCTTGCTTTCCCCTTGTCTCTTTTTCCCTCTATATGGCCTGTTAGTATCAGGTTCTCCAAGCCCTCCTTCCTCATTGCATGCCCAAGGAACTTCAGCTGCCTCTTCCTGATGCTCAGTATTAATTTCCTTTTTGTTTCCATCATTTCTAAGACATCATCATTGCTCACATGCTCGATCCATAATATTCGCAGCATTCTTCTGTAGAACCACATTTCAGTTGCTTCAAGTTTTTCTTTCATCTTTGATGATATTGTCCAGCATTCACTGCCATATTGAAGAACTGACAACACGTAGCAATCTAGTACTCTCTTCTTTGTTTCGAGCAAAATTGTCCTGTTTCTTAATACTTTATTCAACTTCTGGAATGCTTCCTTCGCCATGTCAATTCGCCTTCGGATGTCTGTGTCGTACTTTCCATCTTCTGTTATAACACTTCCCAAGTATTTAAAGTTTTGTACCTGGTTGATTTTAGTATACCTGACCTGTATTTGGCATATTGGGCTGCCCTTTTTACTGATGACCATGCATTCGGTTTTCGTGCAATTTATTTATAGTCTTTTCTTAGCACTCTCTTCAGCTACCTTCTGTAGGAGGTCTGGTAGTTTCCTTTTTGTGTCTGCTATCAGCGATGTATCTTCTGCGTACCTTAGGTTGTTTAAATTGTGGCCTCCGATGACAAATCCGGGCATAACTTCTAGGGTCCTCAAAATATTCTCGCTGTACAAGTTGAACAGATCCGATGAAGAGACAAACCCTTGTCTTACGCCCCTTTCTATCTTTGTATATCTGCTAAATCCGTTACCTGTCCGTATACAAGCGATTTGCTGCCAGTAAAGATTCTTGTTTACTTTTAAATCTTTTCCAAATATGTCAAGGCTGCTGAGCATCTCTATCAATTATTTGTGGCGTATTTTGTCAAACGCTTTCGCATAATCAATAAAGCACAGATATAAGTCCTTCTTCGTTTGTATTGACCTTTCAGAGAGCATCTTAATCATAAATATGGCATTCCTTGTTCCAGTGTCTTTGACGAAACCACACTGTTCTTGCCCTATCTCTGGCCTGATTCTTCATCTCGCTCAATTCGTCAGGATTCGGACGATCAGTTTTGTTATATGTCTCATTAAGCTGATAGTTCTGTGGAGTTCGCACTCGTTTGCTCCTGGCTTTTTAGTTAGTGCTATGAAGATAGACTTGCTGAGGTCATCTGGTATTACACCATTATTATAAATTTCATTTATTATTTCTGTAATTTTCTTTATGACAAATTCTTCCAGGGCTATCAGCAGCTCTCACTTGACAATAAATACTAAAAAATAGTATGAAATACATCATTTTTTAAAACACCGTGGTTGCCTAATAATTATAGCCAGTAGTGTATATTCTCAAAAGGATAGGCTATTTTCGAACAAACATATGCAGTGTTTTGTTTTTGTATTCTTTGTTAATAGACCGGTATTTTCAAATTGGTTGTTATACTTGTTGTATCTTTTGACCTTCAATGTCTGTTGTATTTTGTAACCTTGTCAAAATTAAAACATATCGGATTATCTCACAGCTGTAAGTTCAACCCCCAGGTTTGTTAGTACTAACTAGTGTACTATGGTTTAAATGTACTCTATCAAGTTTAATAAGATTGGTGAGTACTAACTAATAGGTGTCATCTCTTCTAAATGAGTTTTCTCCTCCAAGTATAGAAAGCAGAAAGAAAACATTCTACTCTTATGAATTGAATAGAGAATTCCGTTCGAAATTCCAAGAAGGTTACTAAATACGGTAAAAAACAAAAGTTCATGTAGTGCATAAAATTAAAATTCGACTGACTTTTTTATTTAAATGAAACAATGAATTGTAACTCCCAAACTCTGAAAACACTATCGAATAAATGTTTAGATCTGCAGCAAAGACAGTTGATTTCAAATTTTTCACTAAAGAATATATTATTCATATTTATAAGTCTACTATTCGTCCATGCCTTGAATATTGCTGCCACATCTAATCGGATTCTCCTGATGCATATTGAAATATCTTGATAATACCCATAATTGAATCTGCAATGTTATTGGCTCTGACCTAGCATATCAGCTTCAGTCCCTTTCTAATCTCTGTAATGTAGCTTCCCTGTGTCTTTTCTATAAATATTTTCATGGTAATTGTTCTGAAGAACGTTCATCTATGGTACCTGGACTTTATGAATTTAAGCGGTATGGTATCATCATTTTCACTGGAAATCTTGTTTGCCTTGTAAAATTTTGCAAAGTAATAATAACAAAAGAACCATTTTATTTTCATTTAGAATTATCGACTTGACAATAAATACCAAATTAAAAAAATAGTATGAAATACATAATTTTCTTTAAATAAAAGGCTATATATAAAAATAAGTTTCATAGTAAATGTTTTTCTCTTGTACCTCTCGCTCGTAAAATTCTCTTCCGGCTCCTTGCTTTCCAGTGAACTTCGATTTTCAAAAATTTAAATACAATGTCAATCATTATCTTTTGTCTTCTTAATTCCTGTATTTTTATTGTTTTCTCTCCTAAATAATGTTTCTCGTTTCCTTTTTCCTTCAAACTTTGTAAATTTCTTCTCCGTCTTAGTAGCTTTATTGCCAGACTTAGAGTGACATGATAAAAAAAACTCCGGTGTATGGAAGCTGTGTGCTGCCCAGACTCCAACTTTCTCCTGTCAGCCATCTCGACAAGATCCAAAAGAACACAGTGCATTACATTTGGTACAAGCTTGGCTAAAGGAGTTGCTGGAGGGTTGTCAGTGTCGACAGAAGCCTTCGGGATTCCAATCCGGATTTTGTCTGGATTTACTTTCACAGCCTTTCCCGTGTTTGTATATGACCGCAAGGCAGTAAAGGTTTTTAATCGGTCTTTTTCTTCTCTGAAGAAAACTGTAATAAAATATTGTTGGTCAATTTCATTAAAATATAAAAAAATACAATTTCTTGCCTGAAATTACAAATGATGACATAGTTATTTTCATTAAGGCTAATTATTGTTATTATCACACGATTTCGGCTGTTCTGCTCTCCGAGCTTCTTCCGGTGTCGATCTGAGCAATCTTCATGGAATTTTTCAATGACTTTTCACGTTCCACTGTCCATCTCTAGGGATATCTCGCCTTGTTCTTTTTTAAATATTACTCAAGTAAAACTAGCCCTGATTTTATAGTGTCTAAATGCATGCTTGTCGTCGTAGGGATCAAACTCACAATTACTACGTCACTGAATATAAAGTTTTTTTTATCCACAAAGCTACGGATGATAAGATATTTTTAAGCATTACTAATCATTATTGTAAGCACACACACATTTACGTATGGAAGATTTCACACCCACTGGAATTAGACATCACTTATTTAGAACAAAAGCATAAAAACTCTGTAAAGCAATATTAAGGAAATGGCTTTTAGTCAAGTGCCATACGTAATACACGCTTTGGGCGATCATGTCTCGAAAGAGACATGACTGACTGGGCAGAAGATTATCCTTCAGTAGGTTTCCATTGCTTTCTGCGGTAGACTGGTTGCCAACCAAGGCTTTAGAACCCAATCTGTCTTGTTATTTAACCCATAACTGAAGGGAAGAGACGGATTAATACCTTTCCTAAGGGTATTTATGCGTAAGTGAATGCAAGGAATTCAGCTGGAATTCGAAATCGGCACCCCGATTTGTAGTTCCGAGTCGATATCTACTGCACTGCAACGCACATCTGGCATTATTTTTCCATAAATCTAAATGCGTAAATAGAAACTAGATGCCAAAATTAGCATTATATATAACATACAACTGTTGTAGGACTACACAATAATTACGTCGCCGATATCTAAAGAACCAAATAAACAATTACCACTTGATAATTATGAGTATACACAAACGTGACCTAGGGGTTTGGCAGATACAGCTAGAGCTATAAAAAAAAATGCTGACGTTCTTCAAATCAGTTGGAGGACAAAACCAGATTATCTCTTCTTGACAACTCTAGGTTGTTAGGTTATTATAAAAGAATTAGCAATCACTAAAGAGGAAATGAGATTCGACGATATAAGTCAGCTATTGATGCTCGGTCACTTTGAAAAATTCATGAAAGACATTAGAGTATTTTAAAAATCTGTACTTAAACTCACAATTACTACGTCACCGAAAACAAAATCTAATTTAGCAGCAAACCTTGTATAAGGACAGGAAACGAGTTTAGTAGATACGCAAAGATAGAAAAGTTCGTAAAACAAGGTTGTGTCTTCTCACTCGATTTATTCAACTTATACAACGATACAATTCCGTGAGATTTAGAAGTCCTACCATGATTCGTCACTCGCGGCCACCATCAGAACAATATAAGATACGCAGATGATACAGTGCTGATAGTATACACGGAAAGGAAACAACAAGACCTTCTTTAGAATATAAAGATAATGGAAAGAAAAAGCTACATATAATCTATGAAAAAACAGAATGCATGGTCATCAGTAAAAAGAGGTGTCCAAAATGCTAAGTATGAACTAAGGATACTAAAATCAAAAAGGCACATAAATTTAATTACCTGGAAGGTGTTATAACAGAGGACGAACAATGCAACACTGAGAGCCGAAGGCGTATTGGCATGACCATGGATTCATTCCAGAAGCTGAGTATTCAGAGACAGGAAAAGAAGAGAGTACTGAATTGTTATGTGATGTCTGTTTTTCAATATGACAGTGAAGGAAAAACTCGAAGTAAGCTAAATGTGTTTCCACAGAAGGACGCTGGGGATACGATGAACCGAACATGTGAACAACGATGAGATTTCGGAGAGGATGGAAACGTAAAGGAAACTGATACAATACATAATGAAAAGATAGATAAAGTTTCTCGGACTATAATGAGGAAGGAGGGATTAGAGAATCTGGTACTCACAAGACAGACAGAGAAAGGGAAGACAACATCAAAAAAGAGACATGACTGTCTAGGCAGAAGATTATCCCGCAGTAGGTTGCCATTGCTTTCTGCTATAGACTGGTTGCCAGCCGAGGCTGTAGAACCCAACCTGTCCTATTATTTAACCCATAACTGGAGAGAAGAGACGGATTAATACGAGGATATTTGTGCGCAAGTAAATGCAAAGAATTCAACAGGAATTCGAACTCGACACCGCGATTTGTCGTTCCGTGTAATATCCTCTTCACGACGTCGCACATCCATCATCACAATTAGAAAGGTAGAAAAGAAATACTACGTTTTGATTAAAACCCGATAGACAGTGAGTGAAAATCGGGTGGTACAGTCTTTTTCTGCAGAGAAAATTTAATATTTCACCAAAAGAAGCAGTTATTAATATCACATTCAAAGAGTAAGAGAACAGATAATACGTTTTGAACCCAATCTGATAGCCATGGATTGAAAAATGCGTAACTTGTGTAACACTGGCTGTTCGGAATAGAAAAAGTGAATGATTCCTTATAATGAAATGGTTACTACTATCATTATCATCAGAGGGAAAAAGAACAGTACAAGGTTTTGCAACCCAAACAGATTACCACGACGAGAAAAATGTGTAACTGGCTGCTTTGTCAATGAATATTGAGTCTTTCTTTATAAAAAAAATGGTTATCATTGTCGTTATCATTAAAGAGGATGAGAACAGATACTATATTTTAAAGCTGTGAAAAATGCCTAACGCGAATAACAATTGCTGTTCGATCAAAGAATATTGGATGTTTCTTTTAAAAAAAAAGGCTATTATTATAATTATTATTATCATTATAAAGGAAGGGAAAAGATACTATGTTTTGATAACAACAAGATAAAAAGGCAGTTGCAATTTTACGGGGGGGTGCTAGAAGGGGGCCAAGGCCCATCTAGAATTAAGGCTAGCCCCTCGGTTGCCCCCACCACATTTTTAAGCTTCAAAAATTTATGAAACTGATCAGTCTCTGATTTTGATAAGATTTTATCTTCAGCACATTTCCTTCTTCAGAGCGTATTGACGTTAGTACTGACCCTTTTATTTTGTTTTGAAATTAAACTCACTTGTATTACAACAGCTTGATAGTAGATAAGAGGACAAGAATAGATTAGAACTCCACTACTATGAATAAAAATTTATTCTGTTTAGTTTAGCGAAGTAACATACTTATTCTCAAGCTTATTCTTAGGTTTTGTATATGATAGTGGTCTAGTATGAAAATAAAGACGCTATTTGAGTTTGCCTCCACTCCTTCTTCTCAGAAAAATCTCGGCTCTTACGTGGCCCTCCCACCTTTAAAGTTCCACAATCGCCACTGTGAACAAGGATAGAAAAATACAACACAGGTTGTTTGCGCTGTGAATATTAAATGATTCTTTATAATAAAACTTTTATTATCATCACTAAAGAGTAAGAGAGATGATACAAAATTGTTATCTTAATCCGATGATAAGCGTGTGAAAAATGTGTCATTCCGATAGGAGAGGCTGTTCGTTCAATGAATATCGAATATTTCACCTTGAGGTAACGGTCAGTGTTATCATCATCATTACGGAGAAAGACAACAGATTCAACGATTTCATCGCAAACCGATAGAAAGCGTATAAAAAATGCATAATTTTGAGAGCACTAGCTGTTCGGCTAATGAATATTTAATGATTCATTACAAGTAAATTTTAATCTTATCCCCATCATATTGAAGGAAGGGAACAGATTCAACGATTTGATCCCAAACCGATGGATAAAGCATGAAATGGATAAAGCATGAAAAATGCAGAAATTCATAGAGAACCTGTTCTTCAACCAATGGATATTGAATGTTTCATTATAAATAAACTTTTATTTTCATCTTCATGATGATAGAGCAAGAGAACAGATACTAGGTTTTGATACCAAACCGATGTATAGTATATGAAAAAGTAAAAACTCAGAAAGAATTATCTGTTTGCACAATAAATATTGAAAGTAAACGTTTGTTTATTATTACCAACATTAGTTAGAAAGAAAACAGATTCTACCATTTGATTCAAAACCGATGGATAGTGT
This sequence comes from Ascarosepion bandense, assembly GCA_037127315.1. Taxonomy (NCBI): domain Eukaryota; kingdom Metazoa; phylum Mollusca; class Cephalopoda; order Sepiida; family Sepiidae; genus Ascarosepion; species Ascarosepion bandense. Next base: position 2,046,892 of record JBBBDQ010002014.1, read on the forward strand.
ATGAAAATGCACAAATCTGAGAGCACTTCAAGTTCGGTCAAGGAATTTTTAATATTTCTTTACAAACAAATGCTTATTATTATTATCATCATTAGAGAGAAAGACAACAAGTTCTACGTTTTGATTCCAAACCGATGTAAAGAGTATGAAAAATGCATAATTTGGAGAGCACTGGTTCTTTGGTCAATAAATATTGAATATTGAATTAGTAGTCAAAGTTTATTATTATTGTCATTATCGGGGAGAAAGACAACAGATTCTACATTTTGATATCGAACCGAATGTTACGTTAGAGGTAAAGTTAATTATTATAATCCATTAGGGAGGAAGAGAACAGATACTACGTCTTGGTTCCAAACCGATAGGAACTGTATAAAAAATGCAAAATTCGTGGAGAACTGGCTGTTCCTTCAATAAATATTGAATGTTGCTTTATAAGCAAATGTTTATTATCATCATAATCATAAGGGAGAAATAAACTTCTACGTTTTCACCCAAATCCAATGTATAATAGATAGAAAATGCATAAGTCGGTGAGCACTGGCCGTTCGGTTAATGAATATGGAATATTTCTTTATCAATAAACGTTTATTATTATCATCACCATTTGGGATGAAGAGAACAGATACTACGTTTTGATCCCAAGCCAAGGGATAGTGTATGAAAAATGCATAAGTTTTAGAGAACTGGCTGTTCGTTCAATGAATACTGAATATTTTTTTATAAGTAAACTTTTATTATTATCATCTTCTGGAAGAAAAACAACATATTTTACCATTGGATCCCAACCCGATTCATAATCATTTATCCATCACACCCAATGGTGCATAGGGCAGCAACTCTTCGTTGCCGTTTCTGTAACAAACTGTTTTTCTTTACGGGGCAGGGTTGTTAGCCCTGCACCCAACCCCCAAATCTGGAGGACCGGTGGACCATTCTTGGTCCTTCCGTTTACAGCACCTGGTATTCCCAAATGGTCATCCATTTAAGTACTGACCAGGCTCGATGTTGTTTAACTTCGATGATCGGACTGGAACCGGTGCATTCAACATGATATAGCCTTAGACTTCCCAAGCTGATTGCCGGGGCGTTAAAAAGGAGTATCTCTATTAGCAGCATCTGTTCGGTCAATGAGTATTGACTGTTTCTTTATAAGGAAATATGGCCGTGGTTTGAAAAAAGTGTAATCGAATTATTACTGTATTTTTTTCAAGTTAATGACAAATTGGAGAGCCGAGTTCGAATTCCATATGCATTCCTTGCATTCACTTTGGCGCAAATACTCTTGGGAAAGGTACTAATCCGTTTCATCCCTCCAGTTATGGGTTAAATAACAGAAGAGATTGGGTTCTTTAGCCTTAGCTGGCAACCAGTCTACCGCAGAAAGCAATGGTAACCTACTGCGGGATAATCATATGCCCAGTCAGTCATGTCTTTTTCAAGACATGATCGCCCAAGCGTGTATCACGTATGGTACTTAACTGACTGAAATGACAAATATTACTATTACTGTACGCTTGCTAGTTCAAATACTTGTTGATTACAATTCACTTTTAACATTAGTATTAATATATATGCTTTACCTCTGCACCCAACTCCTGCCAAGTCTTGCAGCTTTGCCCTCTAGGCAACTCCGACCATGCTGTTGTCTCTCTCAGTATTTATTTCCACTCTCACTCCCACCAGGAGCCTCCTACCTATAAGACCTACTACTGCTACCAAAAAGCTGACTGGGACGCCTTTCGTTGTTTCCTATGCGACGTTCCCTGGGGAAAAGTGTTTGATCCCCCAGTTCATGACTGTGCCTCTGAGATTTCGTCCTTGGTGAAAGCTGGCATTGATGCCTTCTTACCTACCAGGAAGTTTTGTCCCGAATCTCATTCCTCCCCTTGGTTCTCTCCTGCCTGTTCGGCCGCCATTGCGCACAGGAATCACTACTACCTACTATTCTGGTGACAGTCATATGATCACAATAGGCGCCTATTCACGTCTGCTCGTAATGAGTGCAAGAGAATCCTGAATGACGCCAAGCGGTTGTTTGCCGAGAGAATGAGACAGCGGATAGCTGACCTCAAGTTCGGCTCCAAGGACTATTTGCGGTTATGCAAACGGGTGCTGAACAATAGCAAATCCTCTATCCCTTCTTTAATCAATGAATTTGAGGTCCTCACGTCATCTGCGGACAAAGCTGAGTGCTTTGCTCGCAGATTCTCATCCAACTCCACATTTGACTCATCTGGAGTACCCGACTTCCCTATTAGAACTGAGGCTAAACTGTACGATGTATATAATACCCTGACAGTAGTATCCCGAGTAATTTCAAAACTTGACCCCAATAAGGCGAGCGGTGGCGATGGAATCCCGGTTATTGTCCTTAAGAAATGTGCCCCTGAACTCTCCCCTGTCTTCTCTAAACTGTATAACTACTGCCTTTCTGATTCCTGTTTTCCTGCATGCTGAAAGTCCTTTTCTGTCGTTCCTGTATTTAAGAACTGTAGTGAACCCTCGGACCCATCCAACTATCGCCCTATCAGCCTCCTATCAATTTTAGGGAAAGTGTTCGAGGCCATAATTAATGCTGAAATAATTCAACATCTTACTGACCATAAACTCTTCTCTGACAGGCAGTATGGCTTCCGCTTTGCCAGGTCAACGGCCGACATGCTAACGACCGTTACGGAGTACATGTTCCAGGCCCTTGAGGAGTCCGGCAAAGCTCGTGCTGTTGCTCTGGACATCTCCAAGGCTTTTGACAGGGTTTGGCACTCTGGCCTTCTATGCAAGCTACGTGATTACGGTATTACCGGATGCTTTCTTAATTTGATCCAATCTTTTTTAAATAATCGCAAAATGAAGGTCATTTTGAAAGGGCATACCTCTACATCATACAGTACAAACGCTGGTGTCCCTCAGGGCTCTATCTTGGGTCTGACGCTCTTCCTTATTTTCAGAAATGACCTCCCAGACGAGATCAAGAGCCAAGTAGACATCTACGCAGATGACACCACAATTTATTCTCGCATCAGTAAGAAACCCGGCGTGGCGGACAAACATAATATCGCTACTGACCTTGAGAGGGATCAACAGTCTGTGGTGAAGTGGGGTAAGAAGAGGCTTCTCAGTTTCAATGCGTTGTCTGTCAATCATTACAGGCAACCTCTCCTGCCTCCCATAAGCATGGACCAAGCGAGTCTCCCTGAGAGCAATACACTGCACCTCCTCGGCCTGACCCTTTTCTCTGATCTCAAATGGAACCACTACATTGAGTCCATAGCTAAAGCCACTGCCAAGAAAGTTGGGTCACTGTTTCGGTCCACGATGTTCTTGCCGCCTGAATCCATCCTGCATATATACAAATCAACCATTCGTCCGTGCATGGAATACTGCTACCATATATGGTCAGGCTCTTCTGCTGTTCATCTCAGTGTTTTTGATAGGCTCCAAAGAAGAATCAATAACGTGATAGGTACCGACATGGCGGCTCGACTACAGCCACTTCCACACTGACGAGATGTGGCCTCCCTTTGTCTGTTCTATAAATACTTTCATGGCTTCTGCTCGGACGAACTGGTGCCTCCTCAACAGGTGTTTACTCGTGGAACCAGATTGGCAACTAGGTCCCACCTATTCACAGTTAGATTAACCAGATGCAGACGACAATTCTACTCCCACAGCTTCTTTTCTCGCACTACCTGTCTGTGGAACTCGCTTCCATATTCTTGCTTTCCTGACGGCTAGAACCTCCAGGAATTTAAATGCAATGTCAATACTCATCTCTTAATCACTTGACTCTAGTTCTTTCTTCACCGCTCTGTATATCCTTTCCTTTCTCTCTACTTTTGCAAATATCATCACACCTGTATTTCCAACCTTCTCTTGCTCCTTTCTAACTGGTTCGTCTTCCTCTTCACTCTCTTCTACTTAATCTTTTTACTCTTATGTAGCCCCCTGCACATCAGTGGCGTTACCGCCTTGTTCGGGGTGATACGATTAAAAGAAAAATTAAAAATGATCTATAATCTGTTAATTTTTGTGTTCTATATGTAAGTTATGCAAAATAATGTAGCAAAGGAAAACAATAAAGTAGGTTTTCTTTAGCAAATGAATTTTAGAGGAGTGAATCGCAACGTGTACTTTTTGCTTTTTGCTATTTCAGTTGTTTTCTTGAATTTTTGCCGTATCAATGGGGAGATTATTTAAGATTGATTGATCAATTTGTTTTCTATTCTACTGCTTATGAACCATTTTCAGGTTATTTAAATCCAGAAAATATGTTTAGATTGTAAGAATTTTTAGATAATTTTTACATCATTTTTAGATAATTTTTATTAATTACCAGATAGCTAGGAGAAAATATGTTGATTCATAACTTTCTCATAAGTATTTGCACGTAAGAGATTATAACTAACCCAGCAGGAAATGGATCTTGGCTCTTTAGTTAACAATTGGGAATCATAATCCATAATACCACCCACAATCCAAGCTTACAGCATATGGTATTCCCAAACGATCACCTATGTAGGTATTGCTTAACTTCGGTGATCATACTGAAACATGGCTTTAAGCATGATGTGGCCGGAGACCAGAATATTTGGTAATTCTATTCATAACTAATATTGACTCAAATATAATTGAAAACAGACTTATTAATAATTCTATATTTATGTAGATTTGATTATCTCTCTCTCTCTCTCTCTCTCTATATATATATATATATATATATATATAGAGAGAGAGAGAGAGAAAGATTATACATATACGCTGTTTATATCTATCTGTCTATATATAAAATTCTGTGACTTTCATTAGTCCGTCCGTCCGTCACACTCTCTGAATTCGCAATACATTGGCTTATTAATAATCTTATATATATATATATATATATATATATATATATATATATATAGAGAGAGAGAGAGAGAGAGAGAGAGATATCATACATTCATTTTATCGCTGTTTATATCTATCTATATATAAAATTTGGTGACTTCCCTTATTCTCGACGTCCGTCCGTCCGTCCGCCTGTCACACCCTCTAAATATGGCATATATTGACCAATTCAAATCAAATTTTGGGATGAAGTGCAAACAGGCAAGGGTGTACAATAAATGGAACCACTGTACCAAGTTTAAATATTGGTCGCATTCATTTTTCTCTACTAACATTCTAAAATTATTAAACATCTTCTCCAATTTTCTCTGTTATAGTACTGTACAGTGGCCTTTCTATTCTTGATTGGCAATTCTGAATTCGGAAACATTCAACGGAAAACCACTTCAAAATCCTACTCATACAGATATTAAACGAAAAACGAACTTTAGAAAGCCATAATCACATACGTTCTGAAGGCATAAGAAAATAAGAATGAGGATTGATTAAATAATATAGTTTTATTTTTATTTTTATGTTATGCATATAGTGTATGAGAGCGAATATAATATTTATTTAGAAAATGGTGAGATGCTTAACGGCAGTTACGGGTTACTTTGGTAATTTTCTACACAACCACCAGATGTATTTTTATTAGCAATAAATTTTCAACCATATACTATCGACTCAAACACTAAAAATTCAAATCAGATTTTCTTCATATAATGTCGGTCAGTGATTCAATTGCCATACGTGATACACACTTGGGCGATCATGTCTCTTTCGATCCATGACTGACTGGGCAGAACATTTTTCCCACTGTAGGTTGCCATTTCTTTCTACAGTAGACTGGTTGCCAACCAAGGTTATAGAACCCAATCTGTCTTGCTATTTAATCCATAGCTGGAGGGAGAATAGACAAATTATATGATATTATTAAGTAGTAATTAGAGGGCGATCATTTTATAACTTCATAACAATAGAAAACCTATCCCCCACTTTATACCTAGTAGAATGTTTATTTATGTTTTCACCTATTATATTCAGTCAGTTAGTTAAGTGCTATACGGAATACACGCTTGGGCGATCATGTATCTTTCGAAACATAATTGACTGAGGAGAAGATTTTCCCACAATAAGTTGTCATTACTTTCTTCGGTAGACTTGTTGACAACCAAGGCTAATGAACCGAATTTGTCCTGCTATTTAGTCCATACCTGAAGGGACAAGATAAGGATCATATTATATTATTAAACACTAATTAGTAGGGGATCAGTTTATAACTCCATAATAATAAAAAATCCTCCAATTTATGCTCAGTAGAATCTATATTTAAGTTTCCAATTATAATATTCAGTTAGTCAGTTAACTGCTATACAGGATACACGCTTGCATAAAACATGTCTCTTTCGAGACATGACTGACGAGGCAGAAGCTTTTCCCGCGGTAGATTGCCATTTCTTTCTGCGGTAGCTTGGTTGCCAATCAAAGCTATGGCATACAACTTGTTCTGCGATTATTCCATAGCTGAATTCAACTGGAATTCGAACTCGGCTCTTCGATATCTCATTCCGAGGCAATATCAATTACACCACAATGAACATCCTCAAATAAAATTTTTTGAAAAAATTAATTTTTATCAATTATAATATTTTAAGCAGCAACGACTGCAGTATTTTTTCTTTTTTTTTTTTTTCAATTTAACATCGTTACAATCAAATCATATTAAACTTACATTAACTATACCGGAAATATGAAAAAGTATAATACTGACTATCGTAAATGCGAAAGATAAATTAGAATATAATTAAATAAGCTTTGAAAAATATAGATTTGGTTTGTTTTGTTTTACGTTATATCAACCTTAATGTTTTAATTAATGACGATAAGAAATTTACAATAAATTCATAAGAATATAAACATGTATCATTTGTAAGAAATCAGTTTTTAGATCAGATTTGATTGACATATTTTTGTGAAGAGGGTTTTTGTCAAGAATCAAATGTATTGCTAGTAGTATTTTTCTTTTCTAGTATTATTGCCAGCAATATTTTTTCTTTCTCAAAAGTATTGTTAGTATTATATTTTTATTTTTCAAAAGTATTACTGATAGTATTTTTTTCTAAAAGTATTGTCGATAATATATTTTTCTTTTTCAATAATATTACTAGTAATATTTTTTCTTTCTTAAAAGTATTACTAGCAATATTCTTTTTCTTTTCCAAAAGTATTGCTGGTAACATTTTCTCCTTTTCTAAAAGTATTGTTAATAATGTTTTTAAAACTGGCAATATATATATATAGTCATCCGCAGACAGATCTGTTTCGCTGTATCACAGCTCTTCAGTAAAGTTAGACATTCGATTGCTTTTAGCCAGGATTGAAAGCCGACCGAATTGACCTCAGTCGGCGATTCTACCTCTGAGCTATGGGTGCTAGAGCATTACCGGCATTTCCACTATAAAAAAAAGTCCTGCACATCTAGAGTCACCCGACCCCAGCCTGAAGGTCAACCACCCGGTGACAGCAGGAAACTCAACACGTGCCATCACCCCAGGCCAGGGCAGACACGGGAACATCAGCAAACTTAATTAGGCATCATGCTCTTCAAAACCTCCTGATCCGAGCTCGGCCTTCGGATAAAGTTCATCGTCATAACCAAGACCCAAATGTAGTTTATCATCATATCCAGAACACCTTATTATGGGGCCTCACTGCAGAGGTGCAGTCAGCGTATTCTGAAGCCTCAACCGATAGGGCCGGTTGAAAAAATACAGCTGTAAAGATTTCATTTTGACATGGATGTAACAATAAAGAAATTAAAACAAACGTGAATTAAAGAAGATAGCACAAGCAACAACGGCACAGTATTGCAGTCATCTTGATTCTAAGATCACCTGTTTGTCCCTTGATAAAGTAAATCGGAACTATCCAGTGAAAGACAATTTATATTCAGTCAATCAGTTAAGTGCCACACGTGATACACGTTTGAGTAATCGTGTCTTGAAAAGGACTGAGAAAAAGATTATCCCGCAGTAAGTTGCCATTGCTTTCTGCGGTAGACTAGTGGCCAGCCAAGGCTATAGAACCCAATCTTTCCTGTTATTTAACCCATAGCTGGAGGGAAAAGACGGATTAATATTTTTCCAAAGGTTTTTGCGTGTAAGTGAATGCAATTTACATTAACGATGGCAAAAGGTGTAAGAAAAAATCAGAAACACTTTGCTTCAGAATTTAATTTCGATCTGGATGTTTCACATTCTGATAGATAGATAGATAGATAGATAGATAGATAGATAGATAGATAGATAGATAGATGTCTTGTTTTTAAGAAAATTGTAAAGCATTATAATGGTAGGTACCTACCATTATCTACATTCAACCTCGCTGTTATTAGGACTCGATCTCTTGCTGTTCATACTATAGTAAATGTGTTCACCTTAGCATAGGAAGATTGAAGAACTGAATGTACAGGTAAAACATTTTCCTATTTTTCTAATGTAGTAAACTTTCTTTTACGCCTTTTTCTTAAATTTTTAGTCGCCTTTTCTTTCGATCCTCTCATTACTTTACCTCTTATTACTGTTTTCTTCTTGCTCTATATTAGTTTCTCTTTTCGTTTTTCATTATCTTTAAGTTCATCAAGAATAGATAAACAAAAAGATGGAAGAAGAAAAAAAAAACAAAAAAAACAAAAAAAAAACAAACAAACAAATACTTTCTCGTCACCGTACACAAAATTTAATCTTTGAACTTCACTCGGGGAGAGGAAAACGTAAAAGAATAAAAGTAATTACAAAAGAAACTGAAGCCACAAATGCCATAAGAAATATTTCAAAGAGACATTGAAGAAGAAAATACAGGATCCAGTAACCAAAATCTTAGATGACAGGCTATCGGAAACCGCAAAAAATTCTTCTCGTTTATTTATTTTTTATGGTGGTGGATGGGGTGTCCTTTTTCTGGTTGCTTCTGTTGTTTTGTTTTTATTTTATTGTTTTTATTTTTGTTGTTGTTTTATTTTAATTTTTTTTTATTTTAGACTTTCACATTAAATCTGATAGGAGACCTCTCGGAAAACAGAGTAGACCGAATTAATAAGTAAGGGGAAAATGGGCTGAAAATATTAAAAAAAAAGAATATATATTCTCAGCAAGGAATAATAAGGATGTTATCTATGTTACTGGATATAATAGCATTTACATGTGGTTTTGTTGGCCTAACGCAAACACCCGCTTGTGATCAATGCTATATAACTACACAAGCATATAACTACAAAACACCTCTGTTACACAAACATGTATTTCTTATATATACATTCATAAGAATATCAGTAAACGTGCAAACATCTTCAAAAAGACTTTTAAAATCAATGGATAAACGTACATATTCACAAGCAGACGCTTTTGCAAACATAGTTGTATATAAATACTTAACCGTGCTCAGTAGCCAATACACATAATACCCGTCTTTTTTCATTTACCTCACTAGTATTCATAAAGACATGTAGATAATTGCCACGTGTATTTACAATATCTATATAAGTGTATGTAAATACACAACCATTTATGTATTTTAATATATATTCTCGTATAAAAAATAAAACAAAAACATGATTGGCCATATACACATTCCTTCATTCGGAAGACAATCAATATTATATAAAATTGAATAATTTAACTTATTAGAAATACTGTCAAATATATATAAACAATATTCAGAGAAAATGAAAGGTGAATAAATTACATGAATTTATGAGATAATGGCAAATGTAATGATGAAAAATCTTTATGACACACTTTGAAGAATAAAGAATATAGTGAAATTTGTTTTCAAAAAAGATACATAATATCGTCCGTTCTTGAGAATGACCACTTAATGTTAAAAGCACTCGAACACATTCATACGGACAATTCTTGCACACCCAGAAAATAAGTATTTATACTAATACAGAAGAAGAAACCTTAGCATATTATCAGTACAAACTTTGTGATCTTTAATAAAACTTATTTTAAAAAAGAAAACTGTTGCCGATAAAATACATTTACACGGATGAGTGTTGAAAAATTCTCCGGTTTATCAAAATCCAAAATTTTATTTCTAAATTCAATATATTAAATTTTCTTTTACGTTGATATTCACCCTGTAAACAGTTGAAGATAAACTCCCGGTAGATGATCATAGAGTAAGAAGTACGGTTTATGTGGATATGTGGGAAGATAATGGTTAACACTTGCTTTGAACAAGTTAAGATTGTAGAGATTGGGGAAGCAACATTTTGGGAATCCGTCAGTGGGAAAGAGCTGCTCGACTAGACCTTATATCTCATCAATGTGCTTGTCAGTGTTAGGAAAGTGGATGTCAGTCAGTCAGTTAAGTGCCATACGTGATACACGCTTTAGGCGATCATGTCTCGAAAGAGACATGACTGACTGGGCAGAAGATTATCCTGCAATAGATTGCCATTGCTTTCTGTGGTAGACTGGTTGCCAGCCAAGGCTATATAACCCAATCTGTTCTATTATTTAACCCATAACTGGAGGGAGAGACGGATTAATACCTTTCCCAAGGATATTTGTGCGTAAGTGAATGCCATGAATTCAACTGGAATTCGAACTTGGCTCCCCGATTTGTCGTTCCGAGTCGATATCCATTGCACCACAATATAAAAACACCATTACAAATATTATTCAGAGATGCATATCACAATATGATTTTATTAATACCTTAGATTTATCATTTATTATGAAATTTAAAACAACGAAACCCCAAAAGTCCTCTTCATGTACATGTCGCTGAATCACTGTTTCAATTTCATCCAAGTGAGTTGATGAAAAAGTATCTTCAGTGTTGTAAGAAATGTTGGGGGAAAGATCAGATGCGAAATGTGGTAAAAAAAGTATCATGGCTGGTACTGTAAAAAAAAGAACTACATGACATATTAAATCAGTATTTAATCTCCTTCAATGTAGTTCTCTTCTGAAGACGCACACATTATCCGGCGTCGTTTCCCAGAGATAGATAGATAGATAGATAGATAGATAAATAGATAGATAGATAGATAGATAGATAGATAGATAGATAGATATGAACTGACTGAGATAGATAGATATGAACTTAGATAGATAGATAGATAGATAGATAGATAGATAGATAGATAGATAGATAGATAGATAGATAGATAGATAGATAGATAGATATTCACTCAAAAATTTACTTTTCACACTTCTGTGTAAAATTATTCCGTCTGCTAAACTTTTCACACTTCTGTGTAAAATTATTCCGTCTGCTAAACTGCTATATATTTAGAAATTATTGGCAAAATTCGAAAAATCTGCAATTTTATTGGTCTTCAAGTAGCATCTCGACTTCAGTCACTTTTCCTGCCGCTATAATGTCACTTCCCTCTGCGTTTTCTATGAATACTTTCATAGTAATTGTTCTGATGAATATTCCTCTTTGTAAGAAATAAAAATGCCTTCAAAGAATTTGATGGATGATACGACAAAAATGATTATACTGAAACTTTCTTGAAAATGAAATGCGAAACATAAAAGAAAACAAATTAATTTTTCGCAATCACAGGAATCTAAAGAAAGAAGAATAATAGACGAATAAACAATAATAACCTTTTACTGCAATGATTGATAATAGATTTTATACTTTCTTGCCATTTTTTTTTTTTTGTTTTTTGTCAGGAAAGAAAGACATTCGCCCAGTAACGCTTTTCGTAGATAAGGCCTAAAGAAATAATGGTGATATGTTATCACTGGGAAAAGATAAGGTAAAAGAGAAATGATGTATGCAGCTTTGATCTAAGACAACTCTGCCATTTGTGATTATAGTGGGCAGATCGAAGGAACGTTGTCTCAGAAGCAAATTATGTCTAGGAATAATTACTTTATTCTTTCACGTGTTCTTATTTTCATTTTCTTAGAATTTGCATACGTGAAATTAAGAAGTCCTATTTGCCGTGCTATGATAATATATTCATCATATTATTCCGTATAAAATCATTTTTTTAAGATATTTTTATTTTCATAAAAACAATATGATAATAAAATAACCTTTTCGATTATTATTAAAAATTTGCAAGCGTCTACAATTATTTCATATTACTTATAATATGTCATCCAAAAACTGCTATCATAAAAACAATATGATAATAAAATAACCTTTTCGATTATTATTAAAAATTTGCAAGCGTCTACAATTATCTCATATTACTTATAATATGTTATTTTAAAAAAACTGTTATCAACTTGCTATATTAATGTTCATACTTAAAATGTTAACCATAAATTTCTAAGTAAATAAAAATAGTAAATTAAATTAAACTGTTTTAACTATTTAAAATTGAGTAACAGGGAAGACAATGACTTTTTAAGATGTCAACCGTCAGAAGTAAGCAACTTTGTCTTTTAAACCTTTTAAATGCCTCCATTTGCATATAAATATTTAACGTCAAGATAATGGTAGAGGATTTTGAAAAACAAAAACAAAATTATTGGATTGGGCGTTGATAGTTATAAGTGTCAGTCAGTTAATACGTGATACACGCTTGGGCGATCATGTCTCGAAAGAGACATGACTGACTGGGCAGAAGATTATCCCACAGTAGGTTGCCATTGCTTTCTGCAGTAGACTGGTTGCCGACCAAGGCTATAGAACCCAATCTGTCCTGCTATTTATCCCATAACTGGAAGGAAGAGACGGATTAATACCTTTCCCAAGGGTATTTGCGCGTAAGTGAATACAATAGATTCAACTGGAATTCGAACTCGGCTCCCCGGTTTCTCGTTCCGAGCCGATATCCACTGTACCACAATGCACATATTCGATGAAAACTATAAAACATGTTCTGTCGTCATTTTCTTTAAAAATTATTATTAGTCCCACTGAATGTCTACAAAATGACATTTCACATTCATTGACCGAGCAGCTAGAACTGCTTTCGGGCGAAACTCATAAATTTTTATTTTTAAAAATATTTTTCATGAAAATAGGTTTCAAAAATCTAGTAGTTTTTATCATTCTTTCCAGTATTGATGGAATTTCCTGTCTAATTTCCTGTATCTTCATCGCCAAGTTGTTTTGGAGTTGTGGTGAAACTTCGCCGCAAATGTAGTGACCGGTTTGTACCGGAAGTAAGACACAGAACAAGAAAGTGGGTTCAAACCAGTGTATTAGTATAAACATGATATTCAAAAGAAGTGTTAATAATAATTAATATAGAAATAAGTAAGTAAATATTATGACAGTGTCTGACTAGTAGCTGTCGTTAACTGCTGTACTTGACTGCAGTATTCAGTCGCCTTCCCACTTAAAGCAAAATGTGGCACAAAGCCTTTTTAATATGGTTTTTCCTGGTCATATATCCCGGCCAAAAATACCGGTCTAATATTCCCCAGTCGTAACTCTACCCTTTGGCGGAGCTACGACTGGTTTAATACTCTCCGACCGAAGGCAAAGAACTGATAGTTCATAAAGCTGTCAACTTGACTGCTCTTTAGAAATTAAGCAGGTAATTTATATATAGCAAGAGGAAGAGTTCATTCCTCGTAGGAGGGTACCATAACACCAAGCTTAGTGCGAAATGTCAGCATTTATAACATTAATTTCTCTTCTAGTTATATGTGTTATCTATTTCAGTTGTTGCTGCTGTTGGCAGTAATCAAGTTGTGTGCTTTCTGTTATTTATTACAGTTCTTTGTTTATGAATCTAAGGCGCCAGTTCACTGTGTTTAAAGAAGCGTAGTATTCGATGAGACCCACAGGCTTCACTCGTTCAAAACCTTTTTTAAACATTGATTTTAGAAAGTGGTTGTATACATAGGATAGAATGGGTTTGGTGTACTACATAACAATTACAAGAAAGTTTCGATCTAAAAAGGTTATTTAAGAATATGATTCGAGTTTTCAAACGGATGTTTTGGCTTCATAGCAATTTTCAACGTTTTGGCAAAACCAAAAAGCTTACGATTAAATAACTCATTATCTATGCTTAAAAGTATATATTTTCTTATGCACAATTGAATATATATATATATATATATATATATATATATATATATATATATATATATATATACAATTATATCGTAGAACTTTTGAATATTTTTCATTTTTTCATTTTTAAATTAGTTATTTCGCTATCTTGGTTTCTACCATAAGTGGTGTCTTCAGGCGATTTTTAATAATTTAGTTATTAAAAATCGCCTGAAGACGCCACTCATGGTAGAAACCAAGGTAGTGAAATAACTCATTTAAAAATGAACAAATGAAAAATATTCAAAAGTTCTACGATATAATTGTATAGAACACTTTTTAATACAAATGTGTACTGGTCTAACTCTATTAGGACCAAAAACTAAGTATTAAACAATCAATCAATCAATCAATCAATCAATATATATATATAATGAAAAATTAAATTAACTGGAAATTAAATATTTCAAATTAAATGTCATGAATTATAACTTAATATATCAAATGCAATGATTACAATTCAATCGATGACTTACTAAATAACAGATAAAAATAAACGAAAAACTAATATAATTAGTTTTGTTATAGTCTAACTTTCATTCACAGCAATGTACAAGTGAACTAGTTAATGCACTATTACCAAGTATTAATCTGGTAAAACAAATCAATATTAGATTAATCAAATAAATTAATCAATAATCAAAAAGCATATAGATCTGTTTTCTATTTTCTTTCACAATATTCTTTATTTTATTATTATTGCTATTATTGATTTTTTATTCAGATATCATTACCATCTTTGTTCTTTCAGAATATTTTTATTAAATGTCTCCCACTTCTTAATGAAACCATTATACATTACATAGCTTTATTCTGTTAGCAATTTTTGCCTTAATTCTTGGCTTAAGATAATCTTTTTCTTTGCAGTTTTCAACGCATTATTTTATTACAATCATAATAAAAGCGTTAACAAATATACACACATATATTAAATTGCGATAACACTGTTTACTGTAGTACGATATTTTCTCAACAGAAGGCATCGCATTTTCGACTCTTAGACATGATCAAATGTTTTACTAGGCTATTTGGCCAACGTGGCCTCAACATCTGTTGTGATTGTCGAGTTCAAATATAATTTTATTAATTCTGTGATGACCGAATAAATTTAGTATTACAATGTTTATACAAGTTTTTCATGCGCTGAATTGTATATGGTAACATTATGAATTTGCCTTGACTGTATCCAATATGTAGCAATTTAGTCTGTTTAAAAGTTAATGGACAAACTGACAAGTTGATAAAGGCTAAATTTTGTAATTTGTGTATGTATATATGCGTGGGTATATTAATCTGTGTGCCAGTGTTTATGAATAAACTCGTCTATTTTTCCATGTGTTGATGTTTGTAGGTTTATTTATGTACGCGTTCTTTCTCTTCCTCGTTTAATATATGAATAACTTTCTAAATCTACTAAATTGTTAAACTAATTTTTTTTTTAATTTCGCAACAAAAATAAAGTAGATATAATAGTTAATTAATAATGCTGATCTCAATTTAATGAAATTTACTACCAATGCCCACCAAGATTATTTTAAGTCTGCCCACTTATTCTCCAAATTAGAAGTTGCTTTACTCTGATTGGTCCACATTGTACATACAACAATGCCTCCCTGATTAAAGGGGTCTTGCTTGTTTGTAACCATGTAAAACCATTCAATTTAAAATAAACCACATCACTTGACAAGACACAAGAAGTGTCGAAACAAAATAGCTACTTTTGTAGTGATATTGTAACATATCCATGTTACAATTTCTGAATAAATATTATATATATATATATATATATATATATATATATATATATATATTGTTGAACTTCTCTCTCTCTCTTTATATATATATATATATATATATATCCTTAAATTAAGATAGAATTGATATACTTTAGAGACACAAAATATGAACAAGATTTACAGATGCGTTGGAAATCTTCACCAGTTCTTTCAGTCTTTTAGAACATATGTGCACCGTCCAATCTTTCTTACTATCATCTTATTAGCTTTCTACCTTTTCTTGGTAAACTGCCATGGGCCCTGAATTAAGCATTTCACATCGCTGGGCTGTCTTTCAAACAAACAACATCCCTTTCGTTTCTTTAGATCAAGGTGGCCAAACTTGTTCAATGTATTTGCGACGTACGATAAATTTAAGATGTTTGGAAACCGTAAGACATGAACAAAATTTACACGTCTGTTTATGTTCCTTGTACATTAGCATTTTAATTCAATGGGGTCTCAAATCAATACCCAGTAAAAAATTATATATTATAATTGTGAATATTTTTTATTATTTATTTTTATATGAATCTTGATGAGAAAAAAGGTCAGCCAACATATTTTCACAAAAGGTCAAATGAGCCGCAAGTGGCTCGCTAATCAAATTTTTACCACTGCTCACACACACACACCCATCCACAAAACACACACACACACACACACACTCACACACACATATATATATATATATATATATATATATATATATATATTCATTTGGAAGTTAGTTGATTACGCAACCTTGGTTTCAACCTTCAGTATCTTCAGGCGTTTTATATCAACTGATTCTCCAACGTTTTTCCTTCTTTTTTTTTTTAAACTTATAACATGGATTTTCATAAAGCAAAACTGGAAGTTGAAAATAACTGAACTTTCAAAATAAGGGAGGTGTGTTTTAAGACTTGTAAACATTTTCTTTCGTGTTCCTATCACCTTTATATATGTATATTGGTGAAACTAGATGTAATAGCCACATACGATTAAGTTCAGATGCTTGAGAACTGCATGATATGAACACATACGTTTTTGTTATATATGCATTAACATTAAACTTACATTTTAATTCAATGGAGCCTCAATTTCTATCCACTAGATAATTATAAAGTCTGAATTTTTTCTCCTTTTATTTTATGCTAATTATGATGAAAAAAGGAGCTCGGTCAACATATTTGCACACACACACACACACACACACACACACACACACACACACACACACACACACACATAAACTTCGTATATATATATATATATATATATATATATATATATATATATTAGCTATGCTTTACTTTATTCTTACTGACATATCAGTTCCTCTTTAATTTTTATGTTAATGTATCATAAAATCATTAAACTTTCAAACTCTTACATTGATTCCAAGCCACTGATTATTCATTTTTTTGTATCCAATCTAAAGCAATCAGTGTTAAAATTACCTCATATTCAATATATTTCTATAATAAAATCAATAGTAATGTATTTACATTATACACATAATAGTCTTATTCTATCAATAAAGCTCTCATTAATTCCTGACTTGTGATAATCCCTTCTTTACTGATGTTTAATTCATGTGTATAATAAAACCAATAATAAGGAATTTACGTTACATATATGCAGTGGTTGCATAAGTATTCGCACACCACTTTAACTGCATTTTGTAGTGTTACCAACTGGAATTCAAAAATAAGTTAAATATTATTTTTACAACACAAAATGCTGTGTACGTTTTAGTCCAAAACAATAATTAGGACAGCGAAGCAATAATCTTGGATATATAAGTATTCCCCAGCGACTACAACGACGTTATCAATACCTGCGAAAAAAAAGCTTTTCGTTATATTTACAGCTGCGGATATGTTGGGCCATGTCTCTATCACTTTTGCTCGTCCTGGATATGGTGATAAACTACATCCAGCAACAAGGAATAATCGGGAAGTTTTAGAAGCATGGAGCCACCTCTTAATTATTATTCATGGGTATGACGATAAACTACATCCGGTAGCAAGGTCTATGATCGGGAGATTAGAGTTTTTGAGAAGCGTGAAACCAACTTTTAATTATCATTAATGGGTATGACGATAAACTCCATCCAGCAGCAAGTCCTCTGATCAGGAGATTGGAGGTTTTGAAAAACGCTGAATTACCTCTTAATTACTGTTGTTTAAAGGTCCACCCTGACCCGTGGTCTTAGCACCTGTTAAGGTTTCATCTATGGACAAATATTAATCTCTCTAATCTGAGGTCAACACACGATGAAATATAAAAGTACATTTTATAGTAAAAATACCAGCAATACCTTTTTATATATTGACAGTAATACATTTTTGAAAAACAAATATATTACCAGCAACACATTTGACTCTCGACACAAACATTCTTTTCAAAAATGCTTGAATGAAATCTGATCTACCATCGAAGAACAGAGAATACGATGGGTCAAAATTATATTTTTAATTTCAGACATTCACGTTTTTGTTTTTGATTTTGTCGATTGCACAGTATATATGAATTTACTCGAGCCACAAGATTAGCAACTACGTCCCACCAATCTCCAAGAATTCAAATGTAAAGTCAATAGTCATCTTCTATCTCACTAACCTGTATTCTCTCTCTCATGCTTCTTTCTCTGTTCACTCCATTATTATTAGTATTCTCATCCTTCTCTTACCCACTTCTTGGCACCCCCTATAACTTGTCACTCTTTCTCATAACTTTCCTTCTATGTAAACCCCTGCAAAATAGTGGCAATAAAGTACCTTGCTTGAGGCGATATGATTATAAAAAAATAAGCATTAAAATTCAATAATATAAAAACATGTATACCAAAAGACAGGTTCAGCAATATTAATTATACGGAGTACGATAATTCAGATTATCCTAACAAAGCCAGCTACAGACTTTAACTGAGTCAAGTGAAATTGTGAATAAAAATAAAAATAAAAAAACTTACGGAGTAAGCATTTCATTTTTTTTTTTTTTTCAGTTTCTTGCAGTGGTCAAAGTGGGTTAGTTAAATGCTTGTCTTCTTACACATAGAAAATGTTTGTGTAAGTCATATTATATTTTTCGAAAGTAGTTATAAATTAGTACCGGGATTATTGTTGTATCCACACAATTTACTGTTGAAATTACTAGATATACGCATAACACTAACAGTTTTATTTATTACACTACCCGTTGGTGGAATCTTATTCCGGGTTTTTGCTTGCGATGATCTTCAAACATTTTAAGGCAATGATAAACTGTAAACTTTTCTATATGTAGTCTGGCATTACAGCATTACTAATTTTAGCTATTATATTTATCACTGTTTAGATACCTTCAATTAATCATCGAATTTCTGAGTCTTTTTAAAATTTTCTTAAAGATTAATATAAAAATTTCAATAATCTTCAGGTAATTGTAGTTATTTATAATAATTATATCACAGCATAAGTATTCATCACAAAATGAATAAGAAAGAAAAATATTTGTGAAAAAATAGTGTCCAAAGCCTAAAGTAACCTAGATCGTTTCTAGATGTAAACAATTCCAATTCAAGCTAAATGCCTTGATTTCAGGGGCAGAAAAAAAAGAATTTTCTATACTTATTAATGAGGGCTTAACCTTATCTTCCTAGGTTGAATTAAGGGAAACTTTATGATTTCAAAATTTCAAAGTCTGTTCTAATCTTTATAATAGCTTAGGATTTGCTCTTAAATTATTTGTTAACATTGCCAAATTCAAGTCGGTTGTGTAATTACATGGGAATCACAGTTTCTGTTCAGTCATACCCACTTCTTCAAATCTGCTGAACAAATTTTATATATTGACTCATTGAATAATTATATAAGTCGAATGCCAAGGTTTTATTGCCAATTCACTCTTGGCATACTTGATTAAATTCTGACTATAACCAAAAGAAAAGAGGAAATTTAAGATTCTCCAAGATAATAGAGCAGTTGCATCTTCATGAACTTACCATTCCTACATTGCGACAAAAATGACTAGCGGTATTGTGATAATGATGGTATGGATTGGATAAATGTTCATGATGGTTCAGTTTTGAAACCATACCTTACCTTAGGGTCATCATCTAACAAAAGCTTTGTTGAATGTATCAGCTTATCTTGCAGATAAAAGGAATCCTTCACTGAGTGCCTCATTGGTGTAGTAAAATTGAACTAAGCTTAGTAAATAACTTATATTACGAAGGGGTTGATAATGAGAAGTTATTGGACCAACTATACCCTTCCAAAATTATCCGAAAATTATAAGATTTCGTAAAATAGGTCTGGCTGAAAAGTTTCTTACACATCCTCGTATATATATATATATATATATATATATATATATTCTAAACATATGCTATTAAATATAAGAGACAATGAATGTCTATTATGTTTAATCATGAGCCGTTCTAAACGTCGTATTTTTGCTTTAATTTCAGTTGAAAATAAAAACAAAAATTCTCCAACATTTGGATAATTATATATTGGTTTTCTTCTAAGCTTTCGGCTCACATGAGCCATCTCCAGAGAGGTTGTTTAAACTGAAATATTATAAAATCCACCATCACCGACGATTTTATTTTGTGTTGACATAAAACTCCGCTTGGCAATGGCAATAGTTACCAAAAACAATAAACGCAGTTCTTAAGTTTGCGATGTGGTTTTATGACGTCACACCGCGTGATAGCGCGAAATGACAACAAAACCATGTAGTCAAATGCAATGTAATATGTTATAATAAAATCAACTTTAAAACAGGAAATATTGAGCACTTTTCTAAATTAATGTTTCTATATTGAGCACTGTTTTAAATTAATGTTTTGAACGTTGTTAATACTTTCTTCACTTATATATATATGAAATTAATTGTTTGAAGATTATTTTTTATCGATAGTCGTATTTAAGTAGATATTCTGTTTTTTTAATTAAACAGTATTACATATTTTTACCTACCGCCCTGATTATTTACGATAAATTGTTATTACGAAAATGTGTGCTATTCGGCAGGATTCGTACCTGCAACTCCTATTTACATAGAGGAAGCAACCATTTGATCTGGCAACGTCTAAGATCTCTCGACCACGAATAGCCTCCAGTCTAAACGAGTTTTTTATCAAGCCTATATAACACAATTTTCGATTCATCCCAAACAACCATATCTGCTCTGAAATGTATCGTAATGTTAACAAATGTAAAGATGTTACGGAAATTAACGACTTTTAACGAAACTTGGCTATAAGCAACCGACAATTTGAAATGAACATTATTTTTTATCGATACTCGTATTTAAGTAGATATTCTGTTTTTTAATTAAACAGTATTACATATTTTATCTAGCGGCCTGATTATTTAAGATAAATTGTTATTACGAAAATATCGTAAATAATCAGGCCGTAGATATAAATATATAATACTGTTTAATTAAAAAAACAGAATATCTACTTAAATACGAGTATCGATAAAAAATAACGTTCAAACAATTCATTTCAAATTGTCAGGTTGCTTATAACCAAGTTTTAGTTAAAATTCGTTAATTTCCCTAACATGTTTATATATATATATATATATATATATATATATATATATATATAAGATTGAACTCCCATGTACATCGAGTGAACTTAAATTCATATCTATTAAACTATCAATTTGAAAAATGCGCCTGATAGTGGCAAAAAGCATGAATCTCTGAGACGTGCCATCAACGTAGGACAATATGTATATTCATTAATACTTGAAATTATGCTTGATGAATGCTGTTGAAGAATTTTTCTTCTTTAATATGCTGTGTCTATAAAGTACGTCGGCAGCCATGGAACTTATCATACTAACTCCTTAAACTCTTTATATATGTTATTCACTACTTTCAATATGACCTGTCTCAGATTTGTCTAGCTCATTATTCATAAGTGTCCATTCCTTGACAATTTCTTCGTTGCCCACGTTATGATATTCTCAGGATTCACCAGTGGAACCAGTACAGAGGTTTATTAAAAGTGTTCAATACAATTATATTTTAAAACTATATTATAATTATAGAACTTTTGAATATTTTTCATTGAGGAATGAGTTATTTCCGCAACCCAGGTTTCAATCTTTCAGTATCTTCAGGCGATTTACAATAGAATATACATTAACTGAGACAAAGAGTACTTTGCTAATTTTAAAGCGTCTTCATTAATCATTTGAGAAACACCTTTCCGCCTTCCATCAGTATGACTGATGGTAACCTCGAAGAATGTGACTTATCACTCCTTCTTTGGAAAACGTTCTAAGCTGGCATGAAATAAAAAGACTATATTGAATCTATTGCTAGGTCAGCTACAAAGAAAGTTGTTTCACTGTGTCGTGCAGGGAAATTTTCTCTCCAGAGCTATCATACATATCTATAAGTTTACCATTCATCTATACTTCGAATATTGCAGCCACATACTGATGGAATGTGGCTTCCCTCTGTCTGTTCTATAAATACTTTCATGGCTTCTGCTCCAACAAACTTAATTAACTGGTGCCTCCGCATCAGATGTTTACTAGTGCACCCAGGCTGACAACTGAGTTCCATCCATTCACAGTTAGATCAACCAAATGCAGGCGACAATTCTACTCCTGCAGCTTCTTCCTCGTACATCCCGCCTGTGGACCACCTTCCATATTCTTGCTTTCTTGACGGCTACAACCTCCAGGAATTTAAATGCAATGTCAATACCCATCTCATAACCACTTGACTCTTGTTCTTTCTACACCGTCCTGTATATCTTTTCCTTTCTCTCCACCTTTGCAACTGTCATCACACCTGTATTCTCATCCTTCTCTTGCTTCTTTCAAACTGGTTCGTCTTTCTCTTCACTCCCTCCTATCTAATCTTTTTTACTCTTATGTAGCCACCTTTTCTTTTTACTTTCATGTAGCCCCCTGCACGTCAGTGGCGTTACCGCCTTGATCGGAGTGATACGATTAAAAAAAACATGTGGTTCACTCCCCCTGTTATTTATCTTGAGTCCTTTGATAAATTCAATGAATAATCATCAATATTATCATACCGGATCTGCATGCTCGGTTTCAGTCATTTCTCATCGTCGTAAGTTGTCTCCTGTGTCTTTCAAGATAATTGTCCAGAGCTCTTCGCTGTAATACCTAGACTTTGTAGACCTAGACTTTGAACTGAATCCCTCGTACTAGACTGGCATCGATATCTCATCAAGTTACAACTGAGCTACCTAAATGTCGCCGTAAGTTCTATGCTAACAGTTTCTTTCTTTCGATCATCTCGCTTGTAGAACTCTCTTCCAGCTCTATGTTTTCCAGCCAACTCTAATCTGCAAAAATGTTAATGCAATGCCAATTCATATTTACTGTCCTTCTTATTACTATTTTCTCTTCACGCTCATTATTAATGTTTCTATTCCTAATTCTGCCAACCTTAGTAACCCTTTGTGTCTTGGTGGCTTGAATGTCTCACATTAGATAAAACCGATTGTGTATATATATATATATATATATATATATATATATATATATGTGTGTGTGTGTGTGTGTGTGTGTGTGTGTGTGTGTGTGTGTGTGTGTGTTCATATGTAAAAAAATATTAGCATACAAATATTTAATCATATATGCTCGCAAAAATATGTCTGCATATAAACCTATGCCTAGGGCGACATATCCATTTAAATGCTTGCGTACATATGCAGAAATGAAGTGTACTCATACACGCTTTCGGATTAGCAAAAAAAAAAAAAACGCGTGCAGCACACAGACACACACACACAAGCGCGCGCACACACACACACACACACATCGGAACACGCAACAAATACCATAAGGTGCATGAAACATCGAATATATTCACGCATGCGTACACACACTCATGCTGAACCCGATGTCACGTGCCACGTTTTAGAGTGAAAGCGAGGCCGTATCTGGCAGTGAATAGGAAAGTAAATTAACCGCTATAACATTAGCCAAGCAGTGACAGTTTTTCGTTTCAATACGTAGGTTGTTTTATTACATACCACGCCACATCAAGAAAGTACTTCGACGTAGTTATAATTCTCTTCTTTTCCTCCACTTTTTTATTTTTATTCATTTTCATCTATTTCATCATCATTATTAATATTATTATTAATATTATTATTAATATTATTAGTATTATTATTATCTTTATTATTATTATTATTATTATTATTATTATTATTATTATTATTATTAGTTGGACTTGTTGCTCTTAATTTGGTTCACTTTCTTCTTGTTACTTTTTTTATCCGACATTTTCATCTTGTTTTCACTTTTTTATTTTTGGTTTCTATTTTTTTACCATACTTCATTGCCTTGCTTTTTCTTTTTTCTTTTTTTTTTTCATTCTATAATTCAAGGTTTTTGTCTTCATTTTACTTCATAATTTCTTTTTTCTTCGTATTTGTGTCACGTCTGTTTTTTTTTTCTTCTTCTTTTACATTCTTTTCCGTATTTTCTTATTAGTCTTTCTTTTCTATTTATTACTTCTCTCTTTCTTCTTTTCCTCTCCTGCAGCCATTCATTGTTTTCGTTGTCAACGTCGTCGTATTCCAACGTCACTGTTACTGAGGTTATTGTTAATATCAATATTATCATTATTTTTGTTATTGCTGCTGTAAGCGCGGCCTCCAGCTGAATAAATCCAACAAATAACGGTGGAAAGTAGGGGGTTAGGAGTGAAAGGAGGAAATCGAAGAGATAGAAGGTGAAAGCTAGAGAGCGAATGAGCGAGATATGATTTCCTGCTATATTCATTGCTCTTCCGAAATTGGGGAGAGGAAAGAGGAGAGTACTTAACATAGTTTAGGTATAGAGGATTTTGACAAGCAACGCAGTAAAACCAACGGATTGGTGGCGGCAGGGAACGATTGAAATAAAAGCAAGCACCAGAACGGAAATAGCCTTTTCAGGCTGGACATCCGGGCCAGCGTTTGACACATGTCCTTCAGGTTGGATATTTTTGGAAACTCGCAAAAGTATTCACTAAATGCAAGATATTTGAAGCCATGAAGTCGAAACTGGCGGTTTACGAATGGAGGGGCAAGTGAAGTAAAGATGAGAATATTTTCAGGGACTTCGACAATTCAAGTCTAATCAACTTGATTACTAAAGTTTTGATTGAAATATTAAAAGTATATTTATTTAAATATGAATAGAAAGACAAAGATAACGATGTATACATATAAATGGGGAGTGTTAAAAACACACACAGTACTTATTACACCACCAGTAGCAAAAATATTATTCATATTATGTTATTTTTCATTATAATTCTATTTCTGCTATGGTCGCACTACCTACCAAGTCTACAGAAAGACGTAAGGCAGGTCGTGGTATGTTGTTATAGCTCCAGTTCATTTTTTTCTATCTCCCCTAACATCCCTAGCATTACATAGACAAAGTGCTCCTTAGTGTGTGAGATATAATTAAGAAGACAGTTTTTTGTATATCTCTTAAACTGGGGTTTCCAGGAATTCTTTCAATGTGTTGTTTTGTTCCATTTTTTTATTATTTCAAGTGCACTCACTATCACTGGTATGATTCTTGTTTTCAATTTCCACATTTTTTTCTATTTCAATTTTCAGGTCTTTATATTTTGACAGTTTTTCGAATTCTTTGGTTGTATATTACAATCCACTGGACAAGCCATATCAATTGATAGGCAAGTGTTTTTTCTTTTTGGCTTTTAACAGTAATGTCCGGCCTATTTGCTTCAATTTTTCTGTCTGTGTAGATAGTGTAATCCCATAGAATGATGGTATCTTCTATCTCTGTAACCGGTGTTGGGTGATGTTCAAATATTATTATTATTATTATTATTATTATTATTATTATTATTATTATGTTCTCCGTCAATAGTTTTAACAGATCCTTAGTGACCAAACCCATGCTCTGATAACGATTGGCATAAGTGTCACCTTTATTTTCTACAATTTTTCCTCCCTATATACAATCAAACTTCTTAACTATCTTTTCAGTTTCTGTCAAATGTGCACTAAAATAATTAATACTACTGCTACTATTATATCATTTGATTCCTGCTACGGTCCCACTACCTACCGGGTCTGCGGAAAGACCAAGGCAGGTTGTGGTGTGTTGTTATGGCTACAATTCATTTGTTTTTCTATTTCCCCAAACATCCCTAGCGTTACATAGACGAAGTTCTCTTTAGTGTGTGGGCTGTACTTAACATGACAATTTTTTGTATATCTCTTAAGCTGAGATTTCCAGGGATTATTTTAATGTGTTGTTTTGTCCCATTTTTAATCATTCCAAGTTCACCTACTATTACTGATAATATTCTTGTTTTCAATTTATAAATTTTTTTCTATTTCATTTTCCAGGTATTTATATTTTGATAGTTTTTCAAATTCTTCGATTGCTATGTTATATGGACAAGTCATATCGATTTGTCAGCAAGTTTTTCTTTTTTGATTTTTGACAATAATGCCCTGCTTATTTACTTCAGTTTTCCTGTTTGTGTAGCTAGGGTAATCCCATAGAATGGTAACATGTTCTATTTCTGTAACCGGTGATGTTCATATCAATGTTTGTTACATATTTTCCATGATGTTTGCACATTGTTCAATGCAAATATTGCCCCACTCTATTGTGACGATTATTATATTCATTTGGGGGAAGTACAGAAGATCCTGAGATGAGATAGTCTATTGTTTCTTGGTATTTGCCACAGAACATGCATTTTGGATCCACATTGTTATGTATGACATTTTCCTGAAAGTTCGTAGTGAAAAAACTCTGGTATTGCTCTGCAAGAATAAATCCAGGCTTTAATCCAGATGATTCTAACCATCGATGAGTATTAACTTTATTAACACTGGGTTTATTAAGCACGTTCTGGATATTGGTCATGCAGGTTTATCTTGCCAGCATTGTTTCATCTGTTCAAAAGCTTTATTCTTGACTTTCTTTTTCATATTTTTGCCTCAATAGTTGGTTCTCGGCTTCTGTTTTTGGTTTTCTAAAGAATTTACTAAATGTAAATCTTGTTTGTATTTACTGCCTTCTTTGGTCATTGAATACTTTTTTCTGTTTTATTATTATGTCATTTTTCATCATATTTCGATTTCTGCTTTGGTCTCACTACCAACCAAGTCTGCGGGGAGACCTAAGGCAGGTAGTGGCGTGTTGTTATGACTCCATTTCATGTTTTTCTATCTTCCCTATCATCCCCATCGTTACATAGATAACGTTTTCCTTAGTGTGTGGGCTGTACTTAATAAGACAATTTTTTGTATATCTCTTAAGCTGGGGTTTCCAGGGATTCTTTCAATGTGTTGTTTTGTTCCATTTTTTATCATTCCAAGTGCACCTACTATCACTGGCACAACTCTTGTTTTCAATTTCCACATTTTTTCTATTTCAATTTCCAGGTCTTTATATTTTGACAGTTTTTCAAATTCCTTGATTCCTATGTTACAATCCGCTAAACAAGCCATATCAATTAATAGACAAGTTTTCTCCTGGTTTTTAACAATAATGTCTGGCCTGTTTGCTTCAATTTTTCTGTCTGTGTAGATGGTGTAATCTCATAGAATGGTTACATCTTCTATTTCTGTAACCGGTGCTAGGTGATGTTCATACCAGTGTTTGCCTATAGCTTTTCCATAATGTTTGCATATTGCCCAATGTAAATATTGCCCAACTCTATCGTGGCGATTTTTATATTCATTTGGGGCAAGCACAGAACAGCCTGAGATTAGGTGGTCTATTGTTTCTTGGTGTTTATCACAAAACCTGCATTTTGGATCCATATTATTATGCATAATATTTGCCTGAAAGTTTCTCGTGAAAAGACTTTGGTCTTGTGCTGCAAAAATAAAGCCTTCAGTTTCAGACTTTAATCCAGATGCACGTAACCATCGATGAGTATTAACTTTGTCAACATTGGATTTATTGGCACGTACTGGATATTGGCCATGCAGAGGTTTGTCTTGCCAGCGCTGTTTCATCTGTTCAAGAGCTTTATCTTTGGCTTTCATTTTCATATTCTTTGCCGCAATAGTTGGTACTTGGCTTCTGTTTTGCTTTTCTACAGAATCTACTAACTGTAAATCTTGTTTGCATTTACTGCCTTCTTTTATTATTGAATATTTTTTCTTTCTTTCTTCATGTTGCCTTACTAATTGTATCATCCAATCCTTTGTTGTTTCTATGTATGTTAGTAAGCCAATAGTTGTTGTCTTGTATGACAATTCCAGCTGAATAAGACCTCTTCCACCTTCTTTACGGGGTATGTATAGACGGTCTACATCAGCCTTTGGATGATGCATCTTATGCTTAGAAAGAAGCTTTCTTGTTTTAGCATCCATTCGCCTGATGTCGTTTAGAGTCCAGTTTAAGATGTTAAAGCTATATTGGACAACTGGGGTTGCAAGGCTATTAATGGCCATAACTTTGTTCTGTGAATTTAATTCAGTTTTTAATATCATTCGTAGCCTTCTATAGTACTCTTTACGCACTATTTCTTTCATTTTTTTATGGTGAATGTTTTCACTCTCATTTACACCTAGGTATTTATAAGCTTCTTCTGGTTTCAATTCTTTTATTGTTACAGCAGGGTCTAGGCTAATTGAGGATGTTTCTTGTATTGATCCACGTAAAACTGTAGCTTTAGCACATTTATTCAAATTAAATTTCATTCCAATGTCTTCGCTGAAGCATTTTACAGTTTGCAGAAAACCTTCCAGCTCATTATCATTCTTAGCATATAACTTCAAGTCATCCATGTAAAATAGATGGCTTATTTTCTTTTGTCCTTATTTATTATTATTATTATTATTATTATTATTATTATTATTATTATTATTATTATTATGTCATTTTTCATCATATTTCGATTTCTGCTTTGGTCTCACTACCAACCAAGTCTGCGGGGAGACCTAAGGCAGGTAGTGGCGTGTTGTTATGACTCCATTTCATGTTTTTCTATCTTCCCTATCATCCCCATCGTTACATAGATAACGTTTTCCTTAGTGTGTGGGCTGTACTTAATAAGACAATTTTTTGTATATCTCTTAAGCTGGGGTTTCCAGGGATTCTTTCAATGTGTTGTTTTGTTCCATTTTTTATCATTCCAAGTGCACCTACTATCACTGGCACAACTCTTGTTTTCAATTTCCACATTTTTTCTATTTCAATTTCCAGGTCTTTATATTTTGACAGTTTTTCAAATTCCTTGATTCCTATGTTACAATCCGCTAAACAAGCCATATCAATTAATAGACAAGTTTTCTCCTGGTTTTTAACAATAATGTCTGGCCTGTTTGCTTCAATTTTTCTGTCTGTGTAGATGGTGTAATCTCATAGAATGGTTACATCTTCTATTTCTGTAACCGGTGCTAGGTGATGTTCATACCAGTGTTTGCCTATAGCTTTTCCATAATGTTTGCATATTGCCCAATGTAAATATTGCCCAACTCTATCGTGGCGATTTTTATATTCATTTGGGGCAAGCACAGAACAGCCTGAGATTAGGTGGTCTATTGTTTCTTGGTGTTTATCACAAAACCTGCATTTTGGATCCATATTATTATGCATAATATTTGCCTGAAAGTTTCTCGTGAAAAGACTTTGGTCTTGTGCTGCAAAAATAAAGCCTTCAGTTTCAGACTTTAATCCAGATGCACGTAACCATCGATGAGTATTAACTTTGTCAACATTGGATTTATTGGCACGTACTGGATATTGGCCATGCAGAGGTTTGTCTTGCCAGCGCTGTTTCATCTGTTCAAGAGCTTTATCTTTGGCTTTCATTTTCATATTCTTTGCCGCAATAGTTGGTACTTGGCTTCTGTTTTGCTTTTCTACAGAATCTACTAACTGTAAATCTTGTTTGCATTTACTGCCTTCTTTTATTATTGAATATTTTTTCTTTCTTTCTTCATGTTGCCTTACTAATTGTATCATCCAATCCTTTGTTGTTTCTATGTATGTTAGTAAGCCAATAGTTGTTGTCTTGTATGACAATTCCAGCTGAATAAGACCTCTTCCACCTTCTTTACGGGGTATGTATAGACGGTCTACATCAGCCTTTGGATGATGCATCTTATGCTTAGAAAGAAGCTTTCTTGTTTTAGCATCCATTCGCCTGATGTCGTTTAGAGTCCAGTTTAAGATGTTAAAGCTATATTGGACAACTGGGGTTGCAAGGCTATTAATGGCCATAACTTTGTTCTGTGAATTTAATTCAGTTTTTAATATCATTCGTAGCCTTCTATAGTACTCTTTACGCACTATTTCTTTCATTTTTTTATGGTGAATGTTTTCACTCTCATTTACACCTAGGTATTTATAAGCTTCTTCTGGTTTCAATTCTTTTATTGTTACAGCAGGGTCTAGGCTAATTGAGGATGTTTCTTGTATTGATCCACGTAAAACTGTAGCTTTAGCACATTTATTCAAATTAAATTTCATTCCAATGTCTTCGCTGAAGCATTTTACAGTTTGCAGAAAACCTTCCAGCTCATTATCATTCTTAGCATATAACTTCAAGTCATCCATGTAAAATAGATGGCTTATTTTCTTTTGTCCTTATTTATTATTATTATTATTATTATTATTATTATTATTATTATTATTATTATTATTATTATTATTATTATTATTATGTCATTTTTCATCATATTTCGATTTCTGCTTTGGTCTCACTACCAACCAAGTCTGCGGGGAGACCTAAGGCAGGTAGTGGCGTGTTGTTATGGCTCCATTTCATGTTTTTCTATCTTCCCTATCATCTCCAGCATTACATAGATAAAGTTTTCCTTAGTGTGTGGGCTGTACTTAATAAGACAATTTTTTGTATATCTCTTAAGCTGGGGTTTCCAGGGATTCTTTCAATGTGTTGTTTTGTTCCATTTTTTATCATTCCAAGTACACCTACTATCACTGGCACAACTCTTGTTTTCAATTTCCACATTTTTTCTATTTCAATTTCCAGGTCTTTATATTTTGACAGTTTTTCAAATTCCTTGATTGCTATGTTACAATCCGCTGGACAAGCCATATCAATTAATAGACAAGTTTTCTCCTTCTGGTTTTTAACAATAATGTCTGGCCTGTTTGCTTCAATTTTTCTGTCTGTGTAGATGGTGTAATCCCATAGAATGGTTACATCTTCTATTTCTGTAACCGGTGCTGGATGATGTTCATACCAGTGTTTGTTTACAGCTTTTCCATAATGTTTGCACATTGCCCAATGTAAATATTGCCCAACTCTATCGTGGCGATTTTTATATTCGTTTGGGGCAAGCACAGGACAGCCTGAGATTAGGTGGTCTATTGTTTCTTGGTGTTTATCACAAAACCTGCATTTTGGATCCATATTATTATGCATAATATTTGCCTGAAAGTTTCTAGTGAAAAGTCTTTGGTCTTGTGCTGCAAGAATAAAGCCTTCAGTTTCAGACTTTAATCCAGATGCACGTAACCATCGATGAGTATTAACTTTGTCAACATTGGATTTATTGGCACGTACTGGATATTGGCCATGCAGAGGTTTGTCTTGCCAGCGCTGTTTCATCTGTTCAAGAGCTTTATCTTTGGCTTTCATTTTCATATTTTTTGCCGCAATAGCCGGCTCTTGGATTCCGTTCTGCTTTTCTACAGAATCTACTAACTGTAACTCTTGTTTGTATTTACTGCCTTCTTTTATTATTGAATATTTTTTCTTTCTTTCTTCATGTTGCCTTACTAATTGTATCATCCAATCCTTTGATGTTTCTATGTATGTTAGTAAGCCAATAGTTGTTGTCTTGTATGACAATAATTTATTATTATTATTATTATTATTATTATTATTATTATTATTATTATTTCATTTTTCATCATAATTCGCACTAACTACCAAGTCTGTGGAAAGACCTAAGGTAGGTGGTGGTGTATTATTATGGTTCCATTTCCCTAACATCCCTTGCGTTAAATAGACAAAGTTCTCCTTAGTGTGTGGGATGTACTTAACAATACAATTTTTTTTATATCTCTTAAGCTGGGGTTTTCAGGGATTCTTTCAATGTGTTGTTTTGTTCCATTTTTATCATTTCATTATTATTATTATTATTATTATTATTATTATTATTATTATTATTATTATTAGTGTTAACATCTTGTCATGGAGTAATTCATAGGGTCCATGAGTGATAAGGGCACCGTAGTAGAGTTATCTGTAAACCTTTGTATCGTTTCGTTTAGACAGAGAGGGTCTTGTGAATGATATGTACAGTTCGCAAAAAGTAATCATTTGCAGCTCTGACTTGCTGATGTATCCCGAAATTGTTCTCGCATGATTTTCGGCACCCTTCTTTATCATAACCAATGCCCATATCAAAGCAAAGATTAGTGTGGTCTTAAGATTTTATTATTGTTATTATTATTCCCTTGTATTTTTGTTATATACTGATTTCATTCCGGGTCCCAACCACAGACCTATAATCAAAACTGGTCTCATGATATTTTCTACTGAGCATTTTTCTAAAAATGAACCCGAATATCACGCACATTTTGCAGAGATAAAACTCTTCGTAGTGTGTGAGCAGTACTTTTGAGTACATTTTTTATATATTTCTTTAAGGCATGGGCTACCAGCGATCCCTAAAATGAGTTTATTGGAACATTATCCAACCAATCCGAGAACTCCTACTACAGCAGGAATTATTAATGTCTTTACGTGCCGCATTCTGTAGTTTTCTACTTCAAGATTCTCGTATTTTGACAATCTGTGAAAATCTTTAAAGATATATTACAATCTGCAGCGACTGACATGTCAATAAGAAAGCACATTCTGTTTTTGTGGTTTGATTGTTTTGTTTGTGTATATTGTAAAGTCCCATAAATTTGTTATATGTTCTCTCTCTCTGTAACCAGGTTTTAAGTGACGTTCATTTCAGTTTCTTGCATTTTCTTTTCTGAAAAAAAATTTCTTGTATTTTAAAGATGCATTACAATCTGCGCGTACTACCATGTCAAAAAGAAAGCACATTTTGTTTCTGTGTTCTTTCATCATAAAGCTTTGATTGTTCTGTCTGTGTGTATTGTATAGTCCCATAAAAATGTTATATGTTCTATCTCTGTAACCAGGTTTTAGGTGATGTTTATACCAATTTCTTGCAGTTACTTTTCCGTAAAAGTTTCCTTGTGTTTTGATAGTTTTTTGACGATACATTACAATCTCCTAGGATTACCATGGCAATAAGGAAGCACTTTCTGTTTTTGTGATCATTGATTCTGTCTGTGTTTATTGTAAATTTTCATAAAATTGTTACATGTTCTATATATGTAACCGGGTTTGGGTGATGTTTATACCAGTTTCTTGCAGTTGGTATGAACATCACCCAGTTACGACATTGGTCTTGTAACAATTTTATTATTATCATTTTTTTTTATTTTCTTGGGTTTCTGTTCTACATAGATTTGATTCCGTGTCTCAATCAGAGACTTAAGGACAGAAATGGCTTCGTGACATTTATGTTAAAAAGAAAAACAAACTAAGATCATAAACATTTTACGCAGATAAAGCACTTCGAAATGTGTCAGGTGAATTTGTGAGTACGATATCTTGTATTTCTTTAATTTTTTATTTGCTGCTATTATTATTATTATTATTATTATTATTATTGAATTTGATTTTTGCTGTACACACATTTCCTTCCTGGTTTCCAACAGAGACTTAAAGTAAGAAATGGCTTCATAACATTTTCTATTAATCATTTTAAAAGAATTAAAAACAAAACTTAAGATCACTCCCATTTTACATAGATAAAGCTCTTGATAATGTGTGAACTGGTTGCACTTGTGAGTACAATTTTTTTGTATTTCTTTAAGGTAGTCCATTACAAGAAATCTCTTCAATGAGCCCATCGAAAACTTTTCCAATCAAACCGAGGGTTCCAACTACAACTGGAATTATTGAAATACTCATTGCAGAATGCAGTCTGCAGGGACTATCATGTCAATATTGTTATCATCACCATCAAGATCATCATCATCATTATCATGTCATTTGTCATCATAATTCGATTTCTGCTATGGTCGCACTACCAACCAAGTCTGCGGGAAGACATAAGGCAGGTCATGGCGTGTTGCTATGGCTCCATGTCATGTTTTTTATATCCCCCCTATCATCCCTAGCATTACATAGACAAAGTTCTCTTTAGTGTGTAGGCTGTACTTAACAAGACAATTTTTTGTATATCTCTTAAGCTAAGGATTCTGTCAATGTGCACTTTTCTCTAAGTGCTATATCATCATCATCATTATTATTATTATGTCATTTTTCATCATATTTTTATTTCTGCTATGGTCGCACTACCAACCAAGTCTGCGGGAAGACCTAAGGCAGGTCATGGCGTGTTGTTATGGCTCCATGTCATGTTTTTTATATCTCCCCTATCATCCGTAGCGTTACATAGACAAAGTTCTCCTTAATGTGTGAGCTGTACTTAACAAGACAATTTTTTGTATATCTCTTAATCTATAAGTATTATTATTATTATTATTATTATTGAATTTGATTTTTGCTGTACACACATTTTCTTCCAGGTTTCCAACAGAGACTTAAAGTATAAATGGCTTCATAACATTTTCTATTGATCATTTTAAAAGAATTAAAAACAAAACTTAATATCACTTCCATTTTTACATAGATAAAGCTCTTTATAATGTGTTAACTGGTTGCACTTGTGAGTACAATTTTTTTGTATTTCTTTAAAGTAGTCCATTACAAGAAATCTCTTCAATGAGCCCATCGAAAACTTTTCCAATCAAACCGAGGGTTCTAACTACAACTGGAATTATTGAAGTACTCATATCAGATTGCAGTCTGCAGGGACTATCATGTCAATATTGTTATCATCATTATCATTATCATCAGCATCATCATCATCATAATTTTTTTAAAGATATCAAACATATTACATTAAGAGAGTTGTTTGAAGTATGTGAGAGGCTGCTGTATTGGTATCTTAGATAGTAAAGGATTCCTGTATTTACATTATTCGGACTGTTGTCCTCATCTTTGCTGCCATTTATATGATGTTTCGACCGTTGTACGCTCTAGCCTTCTTCAGGTGCTAAGAATTTCAAACCGGACCCTTTATTACAATCACTGGGGTATGCAAATTCCATCCCTTGCGCAGTATTGCCTCTTTTGGTAGTCATGAGTTATCTCCCTCTAACCCTGTAAGGATTCCTTATTACTTTTCTTAACCTTTATATCAGAATTTTTTTTTTATCATTCGTAAAAGTCATATTAATATTGGAATAGTAATTCTTGCAATTTTAATTTCTAATTCATTATATGCACTAAGTTTTTTTTAGAAATTTTTATTCTCATACGGGATAATAGTTTTTAGTATTTTCTTACTACTTTTTTTAACCTTTATATCATAAAGGTTTTTTTTTATGATTCGTAAAAGGCATATTAATGTTGGAATAGTAATTCTTGCAATTTTAATTTCTAATTCATTATATGCTGTAAGTTCTTTTCGAAATTTTTATTCTCAGACGAGATAATAGTTTTTAGTTTTTTCTTATTATATCTGTTTTGTTGTTTTATCAAGTATAATTGATATGTGTTGAAAAGTCGGAGAACACTATAACATTTTCTTCTTCTAGCCTTGATAATGGTAGTGGTTTGAATACATAATTATTTTCTGCAAGATAATAATGTTGGTATATCTTCCAATGAAGGTATGTCTCTCATTAAAGCTATTTTGGACACCAAAATATTAGCTCGTCATTAGTTTCAACACAAAAGGGACATTTTGGATTTGTTCTCTTCATTAAAATACGCTCCTGGTAGGATTGTGGGAGATTCTACTGCAAGGTTAATTTAGATTAATTTCTCTGTTGGATTTTTACATGGCATAAGGCCACTTCCTAAAGGAACTTCCTAGCTAAATCCTTACAATCCACCATTATTTTTATGAGTGTTGAAAATCATTCATTAAACAAGCAAATGAAAAGTTGAATGAAATTGACAAAGCATCAATTTGCAACTATAAAGTGTATTTAACAAATATTAACAAGAAATACATAAATTACATAGATGTGGAAATTATTTGTTTGAAAATGTCTTCCATGGATTGTATGAAAATTTGTGTTGGAGCCTTTGGCGTAAGTTGAAATGTTCATTGTTGCTGTAAGATTTATCAGTGTGATAAGAAATTTGTGTGACAAATATTATTACTAAAAAGAATTGTTCAACTCTGAGAGTTCATGAATAACGTTCATTTTGGTAGTAGTACAAAAGAATCAATTTGCATGAGAGAGTGAGTTAGCCTTAAAGTTAGTATATTTGTGTGCGTAAGAAATTCTGGTGCCAACTGGCGAAAAATAATCAGAAAATCGTATATACAGATGTTTAAACATCCATACGATTTGGCGGTAAAAATGTAGTTCACTTACCTTGATTGTGATTGGCTAGCTCAAACCAATCAGCAAAAAGCTTATATTTATTCTAATATAAAATGGTTACATTCAAAATTTCATACATACGATTGCGTGATTGCGTAAGTAAGTGTGTGTGTGTCCACAAGTGTGTGTGTGATTCCACAGGTGTGTGCATGTGTCACAGGATTATTTAGAAGGTTTTGATCTTCCGAAAAAAAATTACTATTATTGTTTCTGGTTTCTGGTTTCAACCCAGAACTCCGACACCACCGATGGGTTAGGTTTTTGTCAACATTTGTTTTGTGCTTGTAATTAGCTTCGGCCATGTGTCTTTCTTCCCATTTAGTTTTCACGTTGGAATACTGATTCTTGTAGAATTGTTGAAGTTAAACAGATTCCAGCCTGGTCAGTACCTAGATAAATGATCGCTTGGGAATATCAAGTACTCTAGGCATGGGTGTGCGGGTTATGTCATGAACGATGGATCAGAAATTGGAAATCAGAGAGCTGAGTTTCAATTCCAGTCGGGTTCATTATAGATACTTACGCGCCAGAACCTGTGGAAAAGGGTATTAATTCACTTTTTTCACTTCTAGTTATGTATTGATTAATTAAATTAATACATAATTAAATCATTACCTGAAAAAAATCTCACATATATCGTCTGACTTTAAATAACCTACAAATGTTTGATGAGTCGTATAAAATAAATCGATCAGATCAATCAATCATTCGGTCTTAGGGTTAATTAGGTCATTTGTTTATTCTTTCGTTTTTCTTTTTGGTGTCTTTGTCAGAACTTTTGTTATTTTATCACCTATTTCATCTTTTAATAACATTATTATCTGTTTATTTATTCATTTATTATCGTATTTACTTTGAATCACTGTTTGGTACAGTCATTTACCACGTCTTTCTTCTAAGTTCTGACGTAAATGAATCTTTTTTTGTAGTTGGTTATTATACATATTGCATTGAAAGCGTTGTTCTATGTAGGCAGTCTCAATTAACAGAATCATTTATATTTAGATAAACATGGATTTACTTGAATTTTCTTAATGCATTTATTAGTATTCTTCTCAATAGTTCCTAGCAATCTGACTACTACTAGAATAATGTTTGTCTTCCGAATCCTTATTTGCCTAATTCTTTTTTCAACATGTTTTTAGCAGACGGTATGATAGTGTCTATAAGATAGCATTCATCTTTTTTGAAGTTTTTATGACAGTATCCAGTCTATTGGCTTACATTGTGTGGTCGATGTATATGGTGAAGTCCTAGAATAAAATAATGTTATCAGCTTATAAAACTAGTGGTGGTTTTACTAATACCATTTTTTGCATGACGTAGTTTATAATGTTGGCATATCTTTCGATGTACGTTGTAGTGTAATGAATAATGGCTCGGAATTGGAAGTCGGAAAGCCTTTCACTTACGTACAAATATTCTTGTGAAATGTATTAATTCATCTCTTCTCCACCCAGCTATGGGTTCAGTAGCAAGACAGAGCAGCAAGATTTAGTTCTGTATCCTTAGCTGGCAACTGGTCTACCACTGAAAGTCATAGCAACCTACTGTGGAAAAATATTCTGTCTAGTCAGTCATGTTTCGAAAGAGACATGATCGGCCAGTGTGGATCACGCATGGCAATTATCTGATATCTTTCACTGTAAATGTTGCCCTTTTCTATTAAGCCTATTTTATACTATTTTCTGCAAAGATAGGGCAGTCATATATTAGATGACCATAGTCTCTTCATCATGTACAGAGAAATGACACGGAACTCAAATTATAAAAAATTAATTCTTGATAATGGTTAAAAGTATAGCCGAAAGCGCTCGAAAGGACAAAATCTTTGAACAATTCTTATATAATACCTTAATATTTCTTCTTAATGATAATACCTTGTCTGTCATTTTTAATTAAACCTATCTCCCTGTCTCTCTCTCTCTCTCTCTCTCTCTCTCTCTCTCTCTCTCTCTCTCTCTCTCTCGTCAGTCGGCGATTCTACCTCTGAGCTATGGGCGCTCGGTAGAAGGAGGCAAACTTTTTAGTGTGCATATTATCATTGTACAGGCCCAATATATATATATATATATATATATTGAACAGGTGAAGAGGCTCATCCCTTGTTTCCTGTTTAGGATGCGGTTTCCGGTTTTCTCTTTTCCAATCTTTTCACTCTTTTCCTTTATTATTTTATTTTCTTTTTTTCAATTGGAGTAGATAGACTAAACTATCGCCCGGTTCACACTCCACCCACATCTATTGAACAGGTGAAGAGGCTCATCCCTTGTTTCCTGTTTAGGATGCGGTTTCCGGTTTTCTCTTTTCCAATCTTTTCACTCTTTTCCTTTATTATTTTATTTTCTTTTTTTCAATTGGAGTAGATAGACTAAACTATCGCCCGGTTCACACTCCACCCACATCTATTGAACAGGTGAAGAGGCTCATCCCTTGTTTCCTGTTTAGGATGCGGTTTCCGGTTTTCTCTTTTCCAATCTTTTCACTCTTTTCCTTTATTATTTTATTTTTTTTTTTCAATTGGAGTAGATAGACTAAACTATCGCCCGGTTCACACTCCACCCACATCTATTGAACAGGTGAAGAGGCTCATCCCTTGTTTACTGTTTAGGATGCGGTTTCCGGTTTTCTCTTTTCCAATCTTTTCACTCTTTTCCTTTATTTATTTTATTTTTTTTTTTTCAATTGGAGTAGATAGACTAAACTATCGCCCGGTTCACACTCCACCCACATCTATTGAACAGGTGAAGAGGCTCATCCCTTGTTTCCTGTTTAGGATGCGGTTTCCGGTTTTCTCTTTTCCAATCTTTTCACTCTTTTCCTTTATTATTTTATTTTTTTTTTCAATTGGAGTAGATAGACTAAACTATCGCCCGGTTCACACTCCACCCACATCTATTGAACAGGTGAAGAGGCTCATCCCTTGTTTCCTGTTTAGGATGCGGTTTCCGGTTTTCTCTTTTCCAATCTTTTCACTCTTTTCCTTTATTATTTTATTTTTTTTTTCAATTGGAGTAGATAGACTAAACTATCGCCCGGTTCACACTCCACCCACATCTATTGAACAGGTGAAGAGGCTCATCCCTTGTTTCCTGTTTAGGATGCGGTTTTCGGCTTTCTCTTTTCCATTCTTTTTACCCTTACGTAGCCCCCTGCGCATCAGTGGCGTTACTGCCTTGCTCGGGGTGATATGATTAAAAAAAAAAAAAAAAAAATATATATATATATATATATATATATATATATATATATATTATTCTGTTCATATTTATCTATTTATCTATTTCAGTCTGCTCATATCTATCTGTATCTATCTATTTATCTAACTCTCTTTCCTTTTCTCTCTCACTCTCCCTTTCTTTCTCTTTCTCTCTCTCTCTCTATATATATATATGTAGGTTGATTAAGCTATTACGTTTCGCTTGATGTTTTTTGCTTTTTTGTTGACATTTATGTTTTTATTCAATACTGATCATCTAGTTGTTGATTTTGTCTTTCTTTATGGTTTTCTTTTACGTTACGTTGCGTTTTTTTTATTTGAACTATAGTGGTAAGCAATATTTAATATAAAATCATTCATTACTTCTTATTATCTTTGAAACCCTATTGTTTTATATGTGTTTCTTAGGGTTTATATGTGTTTCTTTGTGTTTATATGTGTTTCTCAGTTTGATCAACATTTAGTTGTCCTGTGTATGAATCTGCTTTGTGAGGCATTTTATATGTGACTAGAAATTTTCTCTCCTTAGTAAATTTTTTAATGTCCAATTTTATCACATTACAAACAAATAATAATAATAATAATAATAATAATAATAATAAGTGACAGCACTTAATAATAAATTAATAATTAATAATAATAATAATAAATTAATAATAAATTAATAATTAATAATAATAATAATAATAAGTGACAGCACCCCCCAGAATGGAAGAAGTCACACAGTTCTGGGAAAAGATATGGGCTTGCCCTAAAGAACTTAGCAATGAAGTACATTGGATTACGCAAGAGACAGAACGAATGAAAAATAAACCCGAACAGACATGGTCTGGAATTACAGAAGATGATGTTAAATATGCACTAAAAAAACACACAATTGGAAATTCCCAGGCATAGATAAAATTCCTAACTTTTGGCTATATTGTTTAAGCGCATCACATAAAAAACTAGCCAAAGAACTTCAAGAAATGGTTGACGACCCCACTAAAATTCCTGCATGGTTGACAAAAGGAATTACATTTCTTCTACCCAAGAATGGTGACACAAAAAATCCGAAAAACTACAGACCAATTACATGTCTTCCGACAACATATAAACTATTAACATCTATTTTAACAAAGCAGACATATTTATTCTTAGAAAGAAATGACATGTTACCGCTTGAACAAAAAGGGTGCAAACGTGGCTGTTATGGTTGTAAAGACCAATTGCTGATTAACAAAATGATCCTGGAAAACTGCTACAGTACAAAGAAAAATCTTAGTACAGCCTGGATAGACTATCGAAAGGCATTCGATAGTGTGCCACATGACTGGATTTTAAAGACTTTAAATATATACAAGATATCGCCCGTCATCATCAATTTCATCAAACAGTGCATGTCTATATGGAAAACAACCCTTTACCTCAATCATATAAATGGAACCTATAAGTCTGATGAAATAAACATCAAAAGAGGTATATTTCAAGGTGATTCTTTATCTTCCTTACTATTCTGCATATCATTAATAGCACTAACCAGTCAACTTAACAAGACAGAATGTGGTTATAAAATAGGACAAAAGAAAATAAGCCATCTATTTTACATGGATGACTTAAAGTTATATGCTAAGAATGATAATGAACTGGAAGGTCTTCTGCAAACTGTAAAATGCTTCAGCGAAGATATTGGAATGAAATTTAATTTGAATAAATGTGCTAAAGCTACAGTTTTACGTGGATCAATACAAGAAACATCCTCAATTAGCCTAGACCCTGCTGTAACAATAAAAGAATTGTCCAATATAGCTTTAACATCTTAAACTGGACTCTAAACGACATCAGGCGAATGGATGCTAAAACAAGAAAGCTTCTTTCTAAGCATAAGATGCATCATCCAAAGGCTGATGTAGACCGTCTATACATACCCCGTAAAGAAGGTGGAAGAGGTCTTATTCAGCTGGAATTGTCATACAAGACAACAACTATTGGCTTACTAACATACATAGAAACAACAAAGGATTGGATGTTACAATTAGTAAGGCAACATGAAGAAAGAAAGAAAAAATATTCAATAATAAAAGAAGGCAGTAAATTCAAACAAGATTTACAGTTAGTAGATTCTGTAGAAAAGCAAAACAGTAGCCAAGAACCAACTATTGCGGCAAAAAATATGAAAATGAAAGCCAAAGATAAAGTTCTTGAAAAGATGAAACAGCGCTGGCAAGACAAACCTCTGCATGGCCAATATCCAGTACGTGCCAATAAATCCAATGTTGATAAAGTTAATACTCATCGATGGTTACGTGCATCTGGATTAAAGTCTGAAACTGAAGGATTTATACTTGCAGCACAAGACCAAAGTCTTTTCACGAGAAACTTTCAGGCAAATATTATGCATAATAATATGGATCCAAAATGCAGGTTTTGTGATAAACACCAAGAAACAATAGACTACCTAATCTCAGGCTGTTCTGTGCTTGCCCCAAACGAATATAAAAATCGCCACGATAGAGTTGGGCAATATTTACATTGTGCAATGTGCAAACATTATGGAAAAGCTGTAAACAAACACTGGTATGAACATCATCCAGCACCGGTTACAGAAATAGAAGATGTAACCATTCTATGGGATTACACCATCTACACAGACAGAAAAATTGAAGCAAACAGGCCAGACATTATTGTTAAAAACCAGAAGGAGAAAACTTGTCTATTAATTGACATGGCTTGTCCAGCGGATTGTAACATAGCAATCAAGGAATTTGAAAAACTGTCAAAATATAAAGACCTGGAAATTGAAATAGAAAAAATGTGGAAATTGAAAACAAGTGTTGTGCCAGTGATAGTAGGTGCACTTGGAATGATAAAAAATGGAACAAAACAACACATTGAAAGAATCCCTGGAAACCCCAGCTTAAGAGATATACAAAAAATTGTCTTATTAAGTACAGCCCACACACTAAGGAAAACTTTATCTATGTAATGCTGGGGATGATATGGAAGATAGAAAAACATGAAATGAAGCCATAACAACACGCCACTACCTGCCTTAGGTCTCCCCGCAGACTTGGTTGGTAGTGAGACCAAAGCAGAAATCGAAATATGATGAAAAATGACATAATAATATTTGAATTTTTCCTTTACTCAATATGAAATTCTGTTTTAATATAAACAGGATTTTTTTTCTTCAGATATTATCGAAATTTTTTTTTTTATGAAATTCTGTTTTATTTTAATTAATTTATCTATTTGCTCTTTAAATGAACCTAAATAAAATCATCCGTATTATATTTCCTTTAGCTGTCGATATTTCATAATTTTTTTTTTTTTTTAACAAAATACTCTAGTATTGATGTGTTGTTTCGTTGAGCCGTTGCTACGCCAAAAGTTTTTTGTTTTTTTTTAACCAGCGTCTTTCTCCTTGAAATCCAATCGCGTCTATGTCAGATGTTGCTTAGCAGCCCATTTAGGAGAAGGAAAACTCCGAACAACAACCCGCAACTCAAGGTGTTAATCGTGCCGAGGAGTGAATGGCTACTGCGTTATGAGGTCACAAACGATCCCCTACAGGCTTCGGGACCCTGTTTGTAAAAGACCGTTACCCAACGTGCCGGGCAACTTTGGGTGGACTTTTGGACCCGTGCGTCACTAGTGGGAAAAACATGAAAAATACAAATAGAAATAAAAAGTCCAGTATGGCTCTTCCAGTGGATAAACAGGGAGCCCGTCCTTCAGGAGGGAACCTACCTGAGGTCGAAAAATCTGCCATAGGAACAAACTCCTACACAAAGAATGAATCTTCAGGTCCCCACAACCAGGATAATCCTAACGATGGTCCTGAAAATTCACCAGCTAGATCTACAACCGTATATTTAAAGAAAGAAAAAATAAAATGGTCTCGTGAGGAGTACAAAGTCGTTATGACTGCATTTCATGAAGCGTTACTCAAACCTCAAAAAAACGTGACTCGCCAAACATATGACATTTGGCGTGAAAAAGTTGGTCAAGCAAACAGAAAGTATATTGACGAAAATAAATTAGCCAATGTACGTAGGTACTTTATTCGTAATAACCGACTGACAGAGGCTGAAATCAATGAAATTAAAAGAATTGTAACAAGAAGAGACGAATCAACAAAATATGAAAAGAAACCGGAATCAGAAATAAAAAGTAATAACATCAAACAAGCCACAGGTCATAATGTAGAAACCGTGAAACACGAAAATCACTGCGAAGATAATGCTGTAAGTTTAAAAGTGCTGGAAAGGTGTGATCTGAGTCAGTTAAAAGACAAAAATAAAACGACTTCAGAACACATCGAAGATAATTATTTGACGGAAAATAAGAACAATATACAGGAAGCCAAGATAGAAATAAAAAACCATCTAAGTCAAATACAAAATATTACAATGGAGGAACGTGAACAGCTCCCAAAATTCCAACCAACAAAACATAACCTCCGTACTATTAAACTCTACAATGCAGCACTGAAATCAATACTGAATGAAGACCCTCATACAAATCTTAACGAAATAATGTATGCATCAGCAACAGCAGCAACAAAAAAATTAAATATCAAAATAAAAACAAGGCAGTCTCGTAGACGTGAAGATCCACCTTGGAAAAGAAAAATAGAAAAAGAAATCGAACAACTTAGA
Source organism: Ascarosepion bandense (assembly GCA_037127315.1). Taxonomy (NCBI): domain Eukaryota; kingdom Metazoa; phylum Mollusca; class Cephalopoda; order Sepiida; family Sepiidae; genus Ascarosepion; species Ascarosepion bandense. Next base: position 2,090,885 of record JBBBDQ010002014.1, read on the forward strand.
AGTGAATTATCAATACTGGATGAACTGAGTAGAGGAATAAATGTAAGAACTAGGAAAAGCAGAAGAGCCGAAAGAAAATATAACATCAGGAATGAAAATGAAGTCTTATCAAATAAAGAAAAAATAAAGCAAAAAATCCAACTGAAGGCTCAAAGAATAAGACGCTATGAGAAAAGAGCAAGATTTTACAGACAAAACAAGATTTTTCAGACTGATACAAAGAGATTTTACAGGGAAATAGGTAAAAAAAGAATTGAAGTGACAGTACCCCCCAGAATGGAAGAAGTCACACAGTTCTGGGAAAAGATATGGGCTTGCCCTAAAGAACTTAGCAAGGAAGTACATTGGATTACGCAAGAGATAGAACGAATGAAAAATAAACCCGAACAGACATGGTCTGGAATTACAGAAGATGATGTTAAATATGCACTAAAAAAAGCACACAATTGGAAATTCCCAGGTATAGATAGAATTCCTAACTTTTGGCTATACTATTTAAATGCAGCACATAAAAAAATAGCCAAAGAACTTCAAGAAATGGTTGACGATCCCACTAAAATTCCTGCATGGATGACCAAAGGAATTACATTTCTTCTACCCAAGAATGGTGACACAAACAACCCGAAAAACTACAGACCAATTACATGTCTTCCGACAACATATAACCTATTAACATCTATTTTAACAAAACAGATATATTTATTCTTAGAAAGAAATGACATGATACCGCTTGAACGAAAAGGGTGCAAACGTGGCTGTTATGGTTGTAAAGACCAATTGCTGATTAACAAAATGATCCTGGAAAACTGCTACAGTACAAAGAAAAATCTTAGTACAGCCTGGATAGACTATCGAAAGGCATTCGATAGTGTGCCACATGACTGGATTTTAAAGACTTTAAATATATACAAGATATCGCCCGTCATCATCAATTTCATCAAACAGTGCATGTCTATATGGAAAACAACCCTTTACCTCAATCATATAAATGGAACCTATAAGTCTGATGAAATAAACATCAAAAGAGGTATATTTCAAGGTGATTCTTTATCTCCCTTACTATTCTGCATATCATTAATAGCACTAACCAGTCAACTTAATAAGACAGAATGTGGTTATAAAATAGGACAAAAGAAAATAAGCCATCTATTTTACATGGATGACTTGAAGTTATATGCTAAGAATGATAATGAGCTGGAAGGTCTTCTGCAAACTGTAAAATGCTTCAGCGAAGACATTGGAATGAAATTTAATTTGAATAAATGTGCAAAAGCTACAGTTTTACGTGGATCAATACAAGAAACATCCTCAATTAGCCTAGACCCTGCTGTAACAATAAAAGAATTGAAACCAGAAGAAGCTTATAAATACCTAGGTGTAAATGAGAGTGAAAACATTCACCATAAAAAATGAAAGAAATAGTGCGTAAAGAGTACTATAGAAGGCTACGAATGATATTAAAAACTGAATTAAATTCACAGAACAGAGTTATGGCCATTAATAGCCTTGCAACCCCAGTTGTCCAATATAGCTTTAACATCTTAAACTGGACTCTAAACGACATCAGGCGAATGGATGCTAAAACAAGAAAGCTTCTTTCTAAGCATAAGATGCAT
>JBBBDQ010002014.1:2097500-2132500 GCA_037127315.1 Ascarosepion bandense
GTTCTTGGCTTCTGTTTTGCTTTTCTACAGAATCTACTAACTGTAAATCTTGTTTGTATTTACTGCCTTCTTTTATTATTGAATATTTTTTCTTTCTTTCTTCATGTTGCCTTACTAATTGTATCATCCAATCCTTTGTTTTTTCTATGTATGTTAGTAAGCCAATAGTTGTTGTCTTGTATGACAATTCCAGCTGAATAAGACCTCTTCCACCTTCTTTACGGGGTATGTATAGACGGTCTACATCAGCCTTTGGATGATGCATCTTATGCTTAGAAAGAAGCTTTCTTGTTTTAGCATCCATTCGCCTGATGTCGTTTAGAGTCCAGTTTAAGATGTTGAAGCTATATTGTACAACTGGGGTTGCAAGGCTATTAATGGCCATAACTCTGTTCTGTGAATTTAATTCAGTTTTTAATATCATTCGTACCTTCTATAGTACTCTTTACGCACTATTTCTTTCATTTTTTGTATGGTGAATATTTTCACTCTCATTTACACCTAGGTATTTATAAGCTTCTTCTGGTTTCAATCCTTTTATTGTTACAGCAGGGTCTAGGCTAATTGAGGATGTTTCTTGTATTGATCCACGTAAAACTGTAGCTTTAGCACATTTATTCAAATTAAATTTCATTCCAATGTCTTTGCTGAAGCATTTTACAGTTTGCAGAAGACCTTCCAGCTCATTATCATTCTTAGCATATAACTTTAAGTCAACCATGTAAAATAGATGGCTTATTTTCTTTTGGCCTATTTTATAACCACATTCTATCTTATTAAGTTGACTGGTTAGTGCTATTAATGATATGCAGAATAGTAAGGGAGATAAAGAATCACCTTGAAATATACCTCTTTTGATGTTTATTTCATCAGACTTATAGGTTCCATTTATATGATTGAGGTAAAGGGTTGTTTTCCATATAGACATGCACTGTTTGATGAAATTGATGATGACGGGCGATATCTTGTATATATTTAAAGTCTTTAAAATCCAGTAATGTGGCACACTATCGAATGCTTTTCCGTAGTCTATCCAGGCTGTACTAAGATTTTTCTTTGTACTGTAGCAGTTTTCCAGGATCATTTTGTTAATCAGCAATTGGTCTTTACAACCATAACAGCCACGTTTGCACCCTTTTCGTTCAAGCGGTATCATGTCATTTCTTTCTAAGAATAAATATATCTGTTTTGTTAAAATAGATGTTAATAGGTTATATGTTGTCGGAAGACATGTAATTGGTCTGTAGTTTTTCGGGTTGTTTGTGTCACCATTCTTGGGTAGAAGAAATGTAATTCCTTTGGTCATCCATGCAGGAATTTTAGTGGGATCGTCAACCATTTCTTGGAGTTCTTTGGCTATTTTTTTATGTGCTGCATTTAAATAATATAGCCAAAAGTTAGGAATTTTATCTATACCTGGAGTTTTCCAATTGTGTGATTTTTTTAGTGCAAATGTAACATCATCTTCTGTAATTCCAGACCATGTCTGTTCGGGTTTATTTTTCATACGTTCTATCTCTTGCGTAATCCAATGTACTTCCTTGCTAAGTTCTTTAGGGCAAGCCCATATCTTTTCCCAGAACTGTGTGACTTCTTCCATTCTGGGGGGTACTGTCACTTCAATTCTTTTTTTACCTATTTCCCTGTAAAATCTCTTTGTATCAGTCTGAAAAATCTTGTTTTGTCTGTAAAATCTTACTCTTTTCTCATAGCGTCTTATTCTTCGAGCCTTCAGTTGGATTTTTTGCTTTATTTTTTCTTTATTTGATAAGACTTCATTTACATTCCTGATGTTATATTTTTTTTCGACTCTTCTTCTTTTCCTAGTTCTTACATTTATTCCTCTACTCAGTTCATCCAGTACTGACAGTTCACTTCTTATTTGTTCGATTTCTTTTTCTATTTTTCTTTTCCAAGGTGGATCTTCACGTCTGCGTGACTGCCTTGTTTTTATTTTGATGTTTAATTTTCTTGTTGCTGCTGTTGCTGATGCATATATTACTTCGTTAAGGTTTGTATTCGGGTCTTCATCCAGTATTGATTTCAGTGCTGCATTGTACAATTTAATAGTTTGGAGGTTTTGTTTTGTTAGTTGGAATTTTGGGAGCTGTTCACGTTCCTCCATTGTAATACTTTGTATTTGACTTAGCTGGTTTTTTATTTCTATCTTGGCTTCCTGTATATTGTTCTTATTTTCCGTCAAATAATTATCTTCGATGTGTTCTGAACTCATTTTATTTTTGTCTTTTAACTGACTCAGACTCAGATCGCACCTTTCTAGCAGTTTTAGACTTACATCATTATCTTCGCAGTGATTTGCGTGTTTCACGGTTTCTACATTATGACCTGTGATTTGTTTGATGTTATTACTTTTTATTTCTGGTTCCGGTTCCTTTTCATATTTTGTTGATTCGACTCTTCTCGTTACAATTCTTTTAATTTCGTGAATCTCAGCCTCTGACAGTCGGTTATTACGAATAATGTACCTACGTACATTGGCCAATTTATTTTCGTCAATATACTTTCTATGTGTTTGACCAACTTTTTCACGCCAAATGTCATATGTTTGGCGCGTCATGTTTTTTTGAGGTTTGAGTAACGCTTCATGAAATGCAGTCATAACGACTTTGTACTCCTCACGAGACCATTTTATTTTTTCTTTCTTTAAATATACGGTTGTAGATCTAGCTGGTGAATTTTCAGGACCATCATTAGGATTATCCTGGTTGTGGGGACCTGAAGATTCATTCTTTGTGTAGGAGTTTGTTCCTATGGCAGATTTTTCGACCTCAGGTAGGTTCCCTCCTGAAGGACGGGCTCCCTGTTTATCCACTGGAAGAGCCATACTGGACTTTTTATTTCTATTTGTGTTTTTCATGTTTTTCCCACGAGTGACGCACGGGTCTAAAAGTCCACCCAAAGTTGCCCGGCACGTTGGGTAACGGTCTTTTACAAACAGGGTCCCGAAGCCTGTAGGGGATCGTTTGTGACCTCATAACGCAGTAGCCATTCACTCCTCGGCACGATTAACACCTTGAGTTGCGGGTTGTTGTTCGGAGTTTTCCTTCTCCTAAATGGGCTGCCAAGCAACATCTGACATAGACGCGATGGGAAATCAAGGAGAAAGACGGCTCAACGAAACAAAACATCAATATTACTAGAGTAGTTTGTTTAAAAAAAAAAAAAAAAAATTATAATATCTTAAGAAAAAAAAATCCTGTTTATATTAAAACAAAATTTCATATTGAGAAAAGGAAAAATTCAAATAGAGAGACGTTTGTTGAAAAAAAAAAAAAAAAAAAAATGTAATAATTTGTTCGTCCACTTTATCTTTCATTTTTTCAACAAAGTCGTTGGTCAAAAATAGGATTATCATAATAAGATAAATTAAATAAGTAAATTTATCAATAAATGAATAAAAATAAATTTATCAAAAAATACGTAGACTTTCTATAAAATAATACCATATAAATTGTTTTTCATCGGATTTAATTTATTTTCTTGTTTTGTTTTGTTTTTTTATTATTATTATTATTATTATTATTATTATTATTATTATTATTATTATTACTATTATTATTAAACAGTGAAATTATCAATAGCTTAAATTAAATTCAAAGACTTACTAAACATTTCTCCATACAATATATATATATATATACAATACATATATACAATATATATATATATATATATATATACAATACACTAAATCTAAGGATGAGCCAAACACCGACCGCGGTTTCACGCAACGGATCAAGCTCTTGACTCATTGTTCTTGTGCTTGGTTTGTTTCTTTTTCTTTTTTTTTTCTTCTCCTTTGACCCACGTGGTAGTTCTCGTTGGATTGTTGACGCTTTACGTTACTGATACGTTAGCATTGGTTTTTCTGACTTTAGTCTTTAATTAGTGCTACTTTATTGTGGGTACGTATATTAATATTAATACATACATATATATATATATATATATATATATATATATATATATATGTGGGTGTATCTGTGGGTGTATCTTTGTTTGTATGCGTGTGTGTTTCTATGTGCATGTATATGCATGCTTTTAAAATACCAGATATGTATCTCTGTAAAAGTATAATATGAATAAGTTTTCCTTTCTTCTTCATTTTATACCAAATGAATAAGGAACAAACAAATATTTACAACGTTCAAAACATTAATTTAAAACAGTGCTCAATATAGAAATAGAGCTATGAATATTTATTATAAATTTTACTTCAGTGGGTAGTGAAAATAAGAAGCCAGAATGGACAAGCATAAAATAGACATAGAGGACATAAAAAGCAAAAGGAGAAAAACCGGAGAGAAGAAGAGGAGACTAAAGAGATATGATGAAAGACCCAAAGTAAAGTGCCAGATTAAAGTAGGAAATAAAATTATTTATTAATGAGACATTCTCCTTTCTATGTCGAAAACAATGTACACTTTGCAGTAGATAGTAATTTGAACATGTTCTAATGTGCAATTTATAATATATATATATATATATATATATATATATATATATATATATATTAATGTTCGCTCAGTACAAGACCCAAGTGTCACTCACGGTAGTGCGTTACTAATTAATCAATTTGTTATATGCAAATATTAATTTATCATCGTATATATTCACCACTTAAAATGTCGGAGTTCCCTTTCAGATTGCTTCAACCTTAGCGTAACGTATTCTTTATAATCGAAAAATTTCCAATCTGATATTGCAAAGTAATAATTTGTCTGTGTATCTGGTGTGTGTGTGTGCGTGTTTGTTTATGTGTGTGCGTGTTTGTTTGTGTGTGTGTGTGTGTTTTCGTGTAAATCTCCACGATGTGCGTGTCTATGATGCATTTCTTTCTTTCTTTGCATTATCCATATCGGAAACTTATACTTATATTCTTTAATTGATGACCATGTTAAAGGTATGTAAAAATAGTTGCAATTTAAAATACAAAGATATTCTTTTTTCCATTATTGATTGACATAAGAATCATACAGCCTTATTCATGCATTCTTTTGTTTCATTTTCCGACTTTAGAATTTTTGTTTCTTTTTTTTTTTTAAGATTACGCAAGTTCATTGGTTGTCCCTTCTCATTCTAGTTTTCCCCAACTCCTCCAATTCACAGCCACCATGCACCCCTTCCGGCCAATGCATATGTGCTTTTAGAACTAGTTCTTCCATTTACTCGACAAACAAATTAATTAAATCGAGAAAAGAGCATTATGATTGAATTTCCGATAACAGACGCACGAGAGCCGTACCAATTAATAAATAGTCCATTACATGAAAATGTGGCGAGAAAAGTGATTGGCGGCAAAGGCGTGTTGCTGGCGATGTTATTCTCGCCAGCATTTTTTTTTTCTTTAGTGAGCAGAAGGCATATGGTTGAGGATGAAAAGATGAAGAATAATGTTGGGATTGGACGGGTAATTTTGATTTGCATGGGGAAAGGAGAACATTTGGCGAACAAAACCCGAAAACAGTTGCAAAATAGAAATAAACGAACGCACAAAAGAAAGGAAAAAATAAAGAATATGAAAGAATATTAAAGAAAGAAATATTAAAGAATATTAAAGATATATTAAAGAAAGAAATATTAAAGAAAGAAACAATATTAAAGGCAGAATCTGTTAGAATTAAGGCGACAAGTATATTAAACTTTTAAATATGAGAGATCTGAAAAATGAAATAGAAATTTTATAGGATAGAAAAAAATGGATGATTGAATAAGTAGATGGAGCATCATACTACCTTAAGCTTATTACTGTACAATACTAAATGAGAAACTTCCAATTATAAAGATTATGTTGCGCCAAAGTAGAAATAAAAATAATTGCTGTAAAAATTAACATAGTTTTTTCTTTTATTTTTGTCTTTACCTGAAATGGAATTCATACCTTTAATCCCAATCGGTGAATACATACGATGTTTAATCAATATTTGCCTATAATGAAATTTATTATCTATCAATTTATTTCTCTCTCTCACTCTCTCTCTCTCTCTCTCTCTCTCTCTCTATATATATATATATATATATATATATATATATATATAAAGACAAAAAGAAAAGTTTTCTTTCCCGATGCGTTTCGTTCTATTATGGAACTTATCAAAGTAAATGTTGTAACGGAATGTCCTACAATCCCTATTGCCTCTGTGGACTGACTATATTAGTAACCATATATACTGACTTGCTTAACGAGGTTTGCTTGCAGAGTAATCGGTCTGGAAGAAGCACTCTTGTAAACCTCTCTGCGTCCAAGAAGTATCACACCTACCTTGATGGGAAGGTAGCAAATACTTTCGCTTCAGCAACCAGGCTTGCGTACGGACTGAGTGATCACTCCTGAGCAAACACTCTTCTTCACCTCTCTGTTTGGCGCAGAGAGGGACCCAAGCTGGGCTCGGCCGAAGGGTAAAGTCTCGCTTGGGTGGAGAAAACAAAAACCCGACCCAGCGTAAAGCTGCATCTATGGGATATTTTGGGCTGAGCTTAAAGGCTCGGAATTCACACATAAATCGACCTTGTGTCACAACTGTCTTGGTGGGAAGGTAGCAAATACCCTTACCTCGACAACGAGGCTTACTCGCAGATTGAGCAATCAGTTCTAAGTATGCACTCTTGTTCACCTCTCTACGTCCGAGCAGTGAAGGACCCGAATGATGCTCCGCGAAGGCTTGAGTCTCGTTTGTGTTAAAAAAACAGAATACGGAATATTTTTGCTAAGATTAATGGCTCAGAATTCCACATATAAATTAACCTTGTGCCACACATACCTTGCTGGAAATGTAGCAAATACCCTTGCTTTGGCAATTACTAGCCTTCCATCAGATTCCTTGTCTTACCGCAGTGTATTATCTTTAAAAAAAACCTCTCTTCTTTCATCTACGCACGTGTTGCTGTTCTTTCACTCGAGTACCACTTTCTTTGTAACTTCTTTAAAGGATACAACAATATATATATATATATATATATGTAGTTGTAAAACAGTCGCTGAAAATTGATTTTGATGAATGTGTGTGTTGGTACCATATTACCAAAATTTTAGGTCACAGTAATCCGTTTTAAATAGGGATTTCTTAATTTTACTCCCTTCATATGAGTATAAAATGTTATGTGATCTTACTATTCCGACTAAGAAATTCTTTTATTGTATCTGTAATCAGCTACAGTTCAATATTTGACAACCAGACTGTATATCCATATTTTCTAGAAATAATGTCAATTTTTTTAGCAAAGATGATCTGTAGGTCGATTTTGTATTTTTTCCTTATTTATTTTCAACTAGAAATTAACAGTAAATTTTACCATATATGGACAGTGATTTTCCACAATATATTATTTAGAACACTCTATATTCGCTCGCTATATATTATATATAAGGTATTTCATACTATGGGAAGTGTTATAAAAGATTAAATCTAATTTCCAGAACGCATTTTTGTTATTGTTTTTTTTTTTTTTGTCGAGGAGCGGATGTTGAGAACACTTTTATGCTTAAAAATATATACTCTATACGTTTTTGTCAACGCTGATTTTATAGAATTTAAAAATGATCAATTACGTTTATCGTTTTACTTCTTTGAAAGTTTTAAGATCTTTGTACGAGAAAAAAAAACATTTTCACATTAAGAATACCATATTTTCTATGTAGGATAAAACAGAATGAGACATGCAACAGCTATAAAAAGAACTATAAATGTGTATATTGTCATGATAGTAAGCTAATATTTAAGAATAAAATATTTACTTATCGATTAATAAGAACATTAATGTCTAATGCCATAATTGATCTCTGCTGGCTGCTTCTAAATTACAGGTCTTAGTTAAAATTAATTTGGCCACAGAATAATTTTTTAAACTTTTATGTATATTCATGTTAATAAATCCATGGATATATCTATATATAAAATTCTGTGACTTCAATTAGTAAAAAAATATATTTAGACTGTAACAATTTTTTTAGATAATAATGGTTTAGTGATTAAAAAATTGCTAATTACCACATAGTTAGAATAGAAAAGAAGAGGTGGAGTCATTTCTTTCTCATAAGTATTTGCACGTAAGAGTCTATAACGAACCAGTCAGGAGATAGAAATTGGCTCTTTAGTTAACAATTTGGAGCCATAATCCATTACATCACCCTCAATTTAGGCTTACAGTATATAGTATTCCTAAACGGTCAACTATGTAAGTACTGACCAGGCTCGATTTTGCCTAATTTCGATGATTTTTCAGCGTGATGTCGACTTAGACGAGATTATCTAAGATTTCTAATTATATATTTTTATAATTGAATTATAACTACAGTTAACTATGATGTAATTTAATACAGACTTATTAATAATCTCATTTTTATATAGAAAAGATTATATATATAGTCATTCGCAGACAGATTTGTTTCGGTGTATCACAGATCATAAGTACGGTTAGACATCCGATTGCTTTTAACCCAGGATTAGAAACCCGACCGAATTGGCGTTAGTCGGCTATTCTACCTCTGAGCTATGGGGGCTCGGTAGAAGGAGGTAGACTTTTAGCGTATGATATATAATACGCCAATAGCCAGAGTGATATATATATATATATATATATATATATATATATATATATATATATATATATATATATATATATATATATATATATATTGAACAAATTCTTTGTCGTATAAAATTGTATAATACCCAAGAGTAAGCGTAGTTTAAATGGCATTTTTACTAAAAACATAAAAAACAACCGGTTTCGTCCCAGTTTTATCAAGTTTATTTCTGTGAATAAGAGACATGTAAAATAAAAGATTATTAATGTAGTAGAGAAAATTAAAAGGAAAACTAGAGTCCAATAATATGGAAACCTAGCAAGCTGTCCCTCTGTTTACAGAAGCGAGGCTTCCGTGGTTTGATGTGTAAAGACTCTAGAACATTTAAATGATATAAAGAGTCGGACCTTGATAAAATAGAGAAACGGGTCACACTGTTTTTGGATTAAGCGTGGACCGTTTCTCTATTTTATCAAGGTCCCACTTTTAGTTTTTAGTAAAAATCCCATTTAAACTACGTTTATTCCTGGCTATTATATATATAAACATATATATATATATAATAGAGAAACGGTCCATATTAATCCAAAAAAAGTGTGAACCGTTTCTTTATTTTATCAAGGTCTCACTCTTTATATAATTTAAAGGTTCTAGAGTCTTTACACATCCAACCCCGGAAGCTTTTCTTCTGTAAACAGAGGGACTACTTGCTAGGTTTCAATGTAATTGGACTCTAGCTTTCCTTGCATTTTTTCTCTCCCGCTTTAATCATCTTTTATTTTATATGTCTCTTATTCCCAGAAATAAACTTGATAAAGCTAGGACGAAACCGGTTGTTTTTTAGTTTTTAGTAAAAATGCTATTTAAACTAGGCCTATTACTGGCTGTTATATATATATATATATATATATATATATATATATATATACATTTTTGTGCTGCTTATATCTGTCTATATATAAAATCCTGTAACTTCCGTTATTCTATTACACCATTTAAAATTGACATACGTTGGCTGATTGTAACCAATTTTTGGAAGAAGTGCAAATAGCCAAGGACGCATTAAGTACAGTTGGTCTTACTCTGATGTGTAGCTTAATAAAATTAAATTCTCATTCATTTTTTAGAAGAATTAAAATTTTTATCATTTAACATGCAAAATACATTAGCTATTTAAAACACAATTTAATGATTAAAAAAAGAAATACTTATTTAATGAAAACAATATTTTTTACATATATATTTTCTCTAAGTTTTTCTATATAAAAGAATCCAGTTCACCCTGCGTTTGAGAGAACTATAAACAAATCACAAGGCCAATCGCTTCAAAATTTGTAATTTGGTTCCAGTAATAAATATTTACGTATGCTGCATGCTTAAGAGTAAGAAATCCTAAGAATTTATTCTTCACAGTTAAAACAAAAAGAATTTTCTTAAATAAATATTGTTTACCATGAAGTCCTATAAAATTAAATTGAATTAAAAAAGTCATTAGACCATGAAGAAATGTTTTTGTCAATGTATTTTTTTTAAACAAATCGGCTTATTCGAATTTCATTGATTTGGTTGTGGAATTGAACGAAAAAAATGTTAGTGATAACTTTAATAATACTAAATATTGTGTGGATTTCAAGAAGCCTCATCGTATTTCAAAAAGTGCTAGTTCAATAAAAAGACTGAACGGTTATATTATTAAATTATTAAATTATAAATAGAATTATTATATTATTAAATTATTAAATTATAAATATAAACTATTATTAAATTATTATATTAAAGAAGTAAAGAATGAATTAATTAAAAAGGAAGTTCTACAAAATGTGACAACAGAAAAAAGTTTATATGCTAATGAATTAATTTTATTTTACTCAGTTATTGGTTGATTCATTCATTAGCAAATACACTTTTTTTGCTGTCACATTTTGTAGAACGTCCTTTTTAATTACATACTTTTAAAATATGTAATTGAATAGTACAGATCATTATATAATACAGAATTATTTGTTGAATAGTTTAGTGCTACATCTTATGCTTAGTACATTTCTATTTTATTAGAACACTTCGACGTGGTGTAATAGTTGGAAAAATTGCCTTACTAAATCAATTACGACTCAGAGAATTTGATCCTCACTGGGTGCTCCATACATTCGCGCTACAACTAATCTACATTAAAATTGATATTTCTTGAAATTAATGAGTGAATTTAGTAAAAAAATAATATAAAAATGTATAGCTTTATAAAATAAGGATATTCTCAAAATGAAAGAATAATAGAAAGTTGTTAGAACGATACATCTATGAATAACTGAATATATCCATGTTCTTGATTTATTAAATAATGCATAAACAAACATATATATTATTTATACCTATTGTTTACTTAATACAAGAAACACTAAGTAACTACCAAAGTAAAAGTTAAAATGAGAATGTTTGTAAGAAAGCATTTTTTTTTAATCGTATCACCCCGAGCAAGGCGGTAACGCCACTGATGTGCAGGGGGCTACGTAATAGTGAGAAGATTGGAAAAGAGAAAGCCGGAAACCATATCCTAACCAGGGAACAAGGGATGAGCCTCTTCACCTGTTCAATAGACGAGGGTGGAGTGTGAACCGGGCGATAGATAGATCTATCTACTCCAATTGAAAAAAAAGTGAGAACATTGGAAAAGAGAAAGCCGGAAACCACATCCTAAGCAGGGAACAAGGGATGAGCCTCTTCACCTGTTCAATAGACGCATGGAGAAAAGGTAGTCTGTTATGAAGATATGTAGGACAAATAACATTTGGTTCGTAACTTGAAGATTGTAGCGATCAGAAAAGCATCCCATGGTGAGTCCGTTCTACATTGCAACAGTTCTGAGGAATAAGCTGTCAGTAGTGTTTACTCGTTATCAATGAAATGTCAGTCAGTCAGTTAAGTGCCATACGTGATACACGCTTGGGCGATCATGTCTCTTTCGAGACATGACTGACCGGGCAGAAAATTATCCCGCAGTAGGTTGTCATTGCTTTCTGCGGTAGACTGGTTGCCGACCAAGGCTATAGAACCCAATCTGTCCTGCTATTTAACCCATAACTGGAGGGAAGAGACGGATTAATACCTTTCCCAAGGGTATTTGTGCGTAAGTGAATGCAATGGATTCAACTGGAATTCGAACTCGGCTCCCCGATTTCTCGTTCCGAGCCAATATCCACTGCACCACAACACACATCGTTATGAAGATATGTAGGACAAACGTAACTTGAAGATTGTAGCGATCAGAAAAGCATAATAAATTTTAAAAGTAACTTGGTGCGAGACAGTAATTAGACGAGTAATGGTAATATTTTTCTATCAAGGAAACATTTGATATTCATTGACTGAGCTGCCAGGGTTGCTGTTGGGTGAAGTTTATAAAATCTTTCCTTGAACAATTTATAACATTTTATAACATCTTTTATACAATTTTTAAAATCTTTCTCTTAAAACAATTTTTAAGGAAAGTAGGTTTCTCAATTTCAGGAGCTGTTATCGCCTTTTCAGTTTCGATGGTGGTTTTTTTTCCTAACTTTTTGCTTGAAGTTATATGGAATGTCATTATTTTTTTCGAGTTACCTGTGATATCAATTTTAGTTGCTGCTGCTTTTGAAAGTCCACAAATTATATCGCTTCTTCTATTTCATACGAATACTTGTGATTCTTTAATGCAAGTCTATGATGTTGAAATAAGGATAGTCCTCACTAAGACCTACGTTCTTCACTAATTCAAAGCCATTTTTAATCATTGATCTGAGAAAGCAATTGTATACAACCAACAATTTAGATATTTTGAGTTAGTTTGATGCTATGTATAACATTCATATAAAAGTCTTAATCTGAGGAAACTATTTTAAAATATGACGAGTTTTTAAGTTAATGTTTTCGTTTTATAGCTGCTTGCAGGGTTGGGCAAAACTGCCCCTTATCGCTTATAGTAAAGTTATTAACTATGACCTATACACCGAGATATATGCAGTGTTTAAAACTTACTAATTCCATATCCTGAATTTTTATGATGGATTCGATGTAGGTGCCATAGTTACTTTCATACTTATCCCAAATCATATTTTGCAATGGTTGGTCTTGAGTCCTATTTCTTGGAATACTTGGTAATGGATGGTGATCTTTTTCAAGATCATTTTTATCCCAAACTATGAAAAACAAAAATATTAAAGAAAGAAGAGGCAATAAACCGTAGCGGAAATAGTATTTAACGTGAAAAAGAAGCGGAAGTCATGAATCAGGAAGAAGTAATCAAGAAACACCGAGAACATAAAAAGGATGAGTGTGCAAAGAAAATTTGCTATGCCATTTATTAAAAAGAAAGACAGTCGAAATGGAAAGAAATCGTATCCCAGAACCAAAGGATGCGAAACAATGAGTGTGATTACGAACGCCCACAAAATTTCCCTTTGTTATTTTTCATTAGCTGACATGCGTCAAAAACTCCATTTCCGCTACTACCTGCTATTCCTAGCTCTTTGAATTTTCTTCGCTCTTGATTCGTTAAATCCACTCCTTTTTATTAATTTGTTTCTTTTTTTTTCTTCTTCTTCTTCAGGTCTTCCTTTCTAAGACTCGGATAATTTTCTACTTCTCTCTTCTCTACTTGTGTCTTATTACCCTCCTTCTCCCCCTCTTTTTATATGTTTCTTTCTTATTAACTTTCTTTCTTGCCTTCTTTTATTTCTTCTTTTTCTTATTCGCTCGTCTCCTCTTAATATCTTTTCTTGTCTGCTTGTCTGTTACACGCGCGTGCGTACGCGCCTCATCGCACGCCAATTCCGTTTGACTGTTTCAGCCACGCCCCCAGGATAGTTTTCTGTCTTTTTAAATACATTTTAAAATGTTTGTTTATTTGTATATGAGAGAGTGTGTGAGTGTGTATTAAGGTGGTTTTTTTTGTTTTGTTTTTTTCTCTTCTTTTCACTTTAATTTTATTGTAGAGATTTTTTTGAACCAGTATTTCTTTCTTTTTATATGTTTACGTCTTGAAAGGCTACGGTCGTTATAATTTTCATTTATTTGATGACTGTTTTTTTAACTTTTGTTTAGGTCTCCTTTTGTTACTATTGGCTAATTTGTAATGTTGCTGTCAAATACAATTGGACCACATTTTTGGAATAAATAAGCGAATAAATAAATAAAAACCAACTTGTTTAACTTTTTTGATATCAGAAAGCTATACTCTATATTTGCCCCTAAAGGAAACAGCAACCAATACGAACATGCAATTAGGATCTAAAACAGCGAACATGGTGGATAATGAGTTGAACCTCTCCCAGTTTACAGTTTTTAACATCCTTACAAACTTTTTAATTGTCATACACCCACGGATGTGCGTTGTGGTGCAGTAGTTATCGGCTTGGAACGAGAAATCGGAGAACCGAGTTCGAATTCCAGTTGAATTCATTGCATTCACTTACGCGAAAATGCCCTTGGGAAATGTATTAATCCTTCTCTTCCTTCCAGTTATGGGTTAAATAACAGAACAGATAGGGTTTTATCGCCTTGGTCGGCAACCAGTCTACCGCAGAAAGCAATGGCAACCTACTGCGGGATAATCTTCTGCCCAGTCAGTCATCTCTCTTTCGAGACATGATCGCCCAAGCGTGTTTCACGTATGGCACTTGACTGACTGACACCCACTAGACATAAGTAATCTCAACTTCCGATGCCTTCCTCCTTGTTCTTTAATATTACTGTTCTTGGAAAAGATAAAAGAGTGGTTTCCTGTTGCTTTACGGCCGCTTTGTATTTGATATGTTCTCAGCTAAGGCTCAAATGTCTAGTATACACTCTTCTTCTTCTTCTTCTTCTTACACTTCTTTTTTCTTCCTCTTCTTGTTTTTTCTTCTTCATCTGCTGCTTCTTCTTTCTCTTCTCTTTTTCTTCCTTTTCTTCTTTTTTCTTCTTCTTTTGTCACTTCTTCTGTTTCTTCTTCTTCTTCTTGTTCTTCTTTTTATTCATCTTCTACTTTTTTCTTCTTTTTTTCTTCTTCATATACTGCTTCTTTTTCTCTTTTTTCTTTTTCTTCTTCTTCTTCTTCTGCTTCTTCATCATCATCTTTTTCCACTTCTTCTAATACTGCTTCTTCTTTTGCTTCTTTTTCCACTTCTTGTTACCGTGTCCAATTAGGATGTTGACGATCAGAAGCACTCCCTAATTTCCTGTCCACGTAGCCCTTAAAAAATGTTGCCGTGAGGTAAGTTTTTCATTATTTCCATCTGTTTACATCCAACATGCTCTATCAGTATCGATTTTCTAATCTCTCTTCTTTCATTGTATGTCCTAGAAGCTTCAACTGGTTCTTTCCGGATGTTAAATATAAGTGTCATTGTCTTTTCTATTTTTCTTAAACTTCTTCGTTGATCGCATGTTCAGTTCATTATATCATCAACATCCTCCTATATAACCACATTTCTGTTGCTTCAAGTTTCTTCATGTGTGAGAAGATTGTCCAGTATTAAACAGTCATAGAAGAGGACTGATATTGTATAACATTTTAGTACTCTTGTCTTTGTTTCTAAAGAACTTGTTATTTCTCAGTACTCTGTTTAGCTTTTGAAAGACATCTTACACTATCCAAATACGTCTGCAGATTTCAGCGTCGCACTTTCTGTCCTCTGTTAAAACATTTCCCAGGTATTTAAATTGCTGTACCTGTTTGATATTTCCAGTTTGTAATTTGTACGATCAAGTTTACTTTTACCAGGCATCCCAAATTCTTGCAATTGATGTTTAGTGTTTTCTTCTTTTTTTTTCCTTGGGTAACAACAGCTGGGGGTGGGGGGCAATTTCCTTAGGGGCCACAAGGCCATAGGAAGCTGCAAGGCTCCTTGACTCCACAGATCTATTGTAATGAAAAAAAATTAACAAAATAATTATTAATACTAGCTGGAAATTTGTTATACTTGTGTGTTGAAATATACATCTATCAACCTGTCCCTCCCTCTCCCTCTCTCTCTCTCTCTCTCTTTATATATATATATATATATATATATATATATATATATATATATATTAATCATATCATAGCAAGGCGGTAACGCTACTGATGTGCAGGGGGCTACGTAAGAGTGAAAAGATTGGAAAAGAGAAAGCCGGGAACCACATCATAAACAGGGAACAAAGGGATGAGCCTCTTCACTTTTTCAATAGACGTGGCTGGAGTGTGAACCGGGCAATTGTTTAGTCTATCTACTCCAAATGAAAAAAAAAAAGAAGAAGGAGTGAAAAGATTGGAAAAGAGAAAGCCGGAAACCACATCCTAAACAGGGAACAAGGGACGAGACTCTTCTCCTGTTCAATAGACGTGGGTGGAGTGTGAATCGGGCGATATATATATATATATATATATATATATATATATATATAATCTTTGATAAAAGCCTTCCGATCCTGATAAGGCCGAAAATCATTTGTAATTAAAAAAAAAGTGAACTTGAGAGAGAAATAGATTATAGATATCTGTTTCAACATACATAAAAAGTTGTTAAAAGTTGTAAAAACGTTCATAATGTATAGCTTCAAAACGCTAATTTCGCGATTTCTTCTGTTTTTTTTTTGTTTTTGTTTTTTTTTCGTGATCACGGAATATCTGTGTTCCGAGAGTATGTTATTTTGTTTAAATTACCATTTATTGTGGGTTCATTATGTTCAGGGGGCAGAAGTTGTTTTCTGCAAGTAGAGGGGCCGCAAGGCGCATTCAGCGGGGAGGGGGGCGACGGCGATGTTGCTAAGCACGGCACAGGGTAGCAACTTCTATTATTTAATAGATAAAATTGTCTTTTTGTTTGCGTTTATCTATTTATTCTGCATGTTTGCGTTTTTAATTTTAGAAATGAATACAATAATATTTATATAAACTTTTTACATTTGCCAGATTGAAGCCTTCACCCTTTTTTAATAGAAATAAACTGCATACATTATAAATGTTCATCTGACTAAAAAATAAATTCCATTACCAGAAACAATCGCTACATTCGCTGCTTTTTTTGTAATAATTTTACCTCAAACATAGCAGAACTGCCACTGGTGTGTAGGGAGTTACAGTGAGAGAAAAAACAAAGTACAGTGGATGTCGGAGAAAGATAAGAGATAGATGGGATTCAAGTAAACAGAAGATGGCAATTGACGTTGCATTTAAACTCGTGGAGATTATAGTTATCAGGAAAGCAAGCAAATGGAAGGGAATTCCACAAAGGGAAGTGTGAGAAAAGAAACCAACAGAGTAGAAGAGCCGGTTGCATTTAACTATTTTGACGGTAAAAAAACGGGGCCTTGATGCTAATCTAGTAAAACATGTAAATATATGTGGTCAGGCAACCAGGAAAAAAGCAGATGCCATGAAAATACTTGTAGAAAAGACAAAGAGAAACGACATCACGTCGGTGAGAAAGTGACAGAAAGCGAGCTGCCAAGTCTGGATCGATTATATTGCAGATCCTTCTTTGAATTTTTTCGAGAACATCAAGATGAATAGCAAAACACCAGACCACATACGGCAACAGTATTCAATGCACGGACAAATGGTAAATTTATAAATAAGCAAAATGGATTCTGACGAGAAAAGCTTTCTGGCCAGCCACAGGGACCCAACTTTCCTAGTAGTAGATGTATCTATGGATTTGATGTAGTCATTCCATCTGAGGTCATTTGAGAAAGTGAGGTCAAGGAGGAGCAGTGTGTTGCGTTCTAGAAGATTAGTGTCATCCATTCTAATGGAAGGTAAGAAAGTTTATCTTGGAGAGCAGCTTCGTTTTGAAGGGATTAAAATTTACGAGCCATTTCCTACCCCATTCAATCACAAATTGAAGGTCTTTTTGGAGGGCAGCAGCACGTATTATTTTGTTAGCGTTGGCAGATTTTTTTTTTTATTGAGACAGGAGTAAATTGTGGTATCATTTGCACAGATACCTACTTAGGAATTGATTACATGTGGAAAATTAATGAAGATCAGAAGTAATTCCTGTGGGTGATGGCAGCCGAGCAAGCAGGAAAGAACCAAGAAGATGAACGAAGTTTCAGTCGAAATTTTCTAGCTAGGTTGAAAGCATCAATGCTGGTTTTCACCCAGGAGGACACATCAGAGGCGCAGTCTTACACAGTGAGACTAAGAACTTTGTTCCAAGAGACATTACAAAAGAAATTACGGAACAAGTTATAATTCACTCATTAAGAGCAGTAAGATATTCTGCTAGTAGGAGGTTCTTTGATGGCGGGGAGAAAAAAGAGATATTTACAGACACCAAAATAGGATCAGTTTCTAAGAAGACAGAGCTGTATAACATAGAAAGAATCAGAGTTAGAAGTAAGGAAGAGATCTACAAGAGAAAGGTGTTCATTGTAAATCCACTATTTGCATGAGTGAAAAATTCAGCGTTTGAACTCCTGCAAAATCAGTGACAGTTTTCTAGCCACTTGGCATGATGAGCATTGAAGTCACCGAACGCACATACCTTAGCGAATGGATGAAAGGAAATGACTTTGTCTATATTTTCTGAAATACTATCTAAGTTGCAGTAGTCAGGAGAGGGAGGAGAGTGGTAGAGAAAGAGATAGCTTACTCAGTTTAGCAGAGAGAGGAGACTAATGTAGGAGAGGCAGAAGATTCAAGAGAGCTCTTTAATCAGATGGTGATGTTCACTGACATAAACACCTGGGCCATGCATATGAACATTGGAGTATTTCCTAAAAGGAGGAAGGTATCCAGGAATCGAGAAACCAGGGTAAGAAATTGTAGAATTGAGGTTATTTTTGTAGTGAGTTAGGATGTTAGGAGACCTTTCGTAGAGGAACGATTCCACACTTTTTTGGCTGGTTAATTTTATCTTTGATTGTGCGTTGTCATAATCTAGAGTTATTTTGGTAAGGAGAGACCTTGAGTAGAAATAATAATGATAAACATCTAAAAAGTAAAGTAATTTACTTCGATTTTGACAACAAATTAAATTATGACATTACGAAATTTAACATTAAAATAAACGTTTAGGCTCGAAGTCCACAGACAGATTTGAAAATATGTCCGTTCGAATTAAAAATGTTACTTGCAGACATTAAATAAGAAAATTATAGGCAAATATTTAAAAAAAAAAAGAAAAGAAAACGTTTAAATGATAAATATTAAGGATAGGAAATTAACGATCAGTCAGTTAAGTGCCATACGTGATACACGCTTGGGCGATCATGACTGACTAGGATAAATATTTTTCTGCAGTAGGTTGCCATTATTCCTGTAAAAGACTGGTTGCCAGCCAAGGTTATAGGACCCAATCTGTCCTACTATTTAACCCATAACTGAAGGGAAGAGATAGCTTAATACTTTCCCAAGGGTATTTGCGCGTAAGTAAATGCAAGGAATTAAACTGGGATTCGAATTCGGCTTCCCGATGTCTTGTTCCTAGCCGATATCCACTGCACCACAACACACATACTCAACGATAAACAAAACAAACATTAAGACTCACTAATGATTTCTTTACACTTATTCATAAGAGAAACGTAACGTTAATCCCCGTCTTGACCAAAACCAAATGGTCTCTTTGATTTACTTCTCCGGTAGACAAAAAACTAATTACCATTTTCTTGTTTTCCTTCATCTGGTGATCGGTATATCTTCAATCTATTGAAAATTATTGTTTTCCTGCCTTTTATTGTTTCAATCTACTAGTGCCTTTTCAAATTGTGTCACACAATGGCAAGAATTATTTTCATCTTTTTAATTCCTTTTTTTATGCTAACAGTTTCTTCTCTAGCTCTTCGTGGTTGTAGAACTCTTTCCCAGATTCTTGTTTTCCGGTCAAATTTGATCTTCAGAATACAAATGCAGTGTCAATCTTTATTTTTTGTCTTCTTAGTTCCTTTTATATGCTAACAGTTTCTTCTCTCGCAAATCTTGCTTATAGAACTCTTTTCTGTGTTCTTTCACACTCTCTAAATTTTCCTTGTGTTTTTGTGGTTTTTTTGTTTTCTTGGGGTGAAATGATTAAAAAAGACACAATTTTCAATTCAGCTGTTTATAGATTATGATAAAAAGTTATTTTATAATATATCTTCTGAAGAGTGATCCAGATTATATTTTTATTGCTAAATCTATTTTTTTTTTCATTAGATTCAGGTTCATGTACAATTACCTAGATTAACAACGTCCAGTCTGATCATCATCCAGATGGGTTATCACTTTAGAATAATAGGTGCTGTACACTTAGATTTACGTCCCATAATTAGAAATTAGAGAGCCGAGTTTGTGTTTGTTATATTCATATTCGTGCAATTACTCTTAGGAAGTTATGAATCCATCTGTTCTCCCCAGCTATAGGTTAATTAGTAAAATCAGTAAAAAGTATTATTATCTCCAAAATTCTTATTATTTGAATATATTTTCTCTCTTTAAATATTCTGCTAAAGGTTGATAAACCGTAAAAACAATTCAATCGATCAATCAGTTGATTCCATTAAGTTCATATCTGATTTTCTCCCTCACTAAACCTCAAAATATTTCAGTAATATTGCAGAGTGACTGCCGTCATCACATCGCCTAAATGGTGAGTCACAAGAATGAGGTATCTGGTCCACTGACCATTTCTATGTTCACTTAGTAGCCAGTGAAAGGTTATCACGGTTGTGATGTCCGTTCGGTAATTAATTCCTTGATGTACCTTGTAGTGGCAGAATCAATGGACATGTCACTACAGTTTTCCACAGCATGCTGCTAATATGATAAAATAGGAAGTTGAAGGAAATATTCAGATGAGGCTAGTTTGTTAATGGTATTCTGAATAAGGCCCGTAGTGATGATAATATACAAATGAATATAACAGGGAAAAATCAGTATATTGATTAATTTGTTACCAGTATTGGAGTGATGACAGTCGTTCTATCAGTAATGCACGCAAATACATTATTGAACATAATTTGTATTCTTCCATGAGCCATGTTACTTTAGGCTATGAATGATGATGGCTCTCCACATTTTCCTGTTCTTTGTAGCTCTTAGTTAATCTCCTTTCGTTATCTCTCCTAATCCCCGTTCTGCCAACCATTTAAACAAGCTCGTTAGGTAGGTTATGCGTTGCTTTCCTCTGTCTCTCTTGCATTCAATAAGTTCTGTGAGTGTCAAATTTTATAACCCCGCTTTTCTTATTATATGTTCAAAAAATTTCAACTATCACTTTCTGTTTTTAAGTATGTGTCCTTTTTAGTTTAGGCTTCCCTAGAACTTAATCCTTGCTCATACGTTGGGTCCATGATTTTCTCAGTCAGTTAAGTGCCATACGTGATACACGCTTTGGGCGATCATGTCTCGAAAGAGACATGACTGACTGGGCAGAAGATTTTCCCACAGTAGGTCGCCATTACTTTCTGCGTAGACTGGTTGCCAGCTAAGACTACAGAACCCAATCTGTCCTGTTATTTAACCCATAACTGGAAGGAAGACACGAATTAATACCTTTCCCAAGAGTATTTGTGCGTAAGTGAATGCAAGGAATTCATATGGAATTCGAACTCGGCTCCGCGATTTCTCGTTCCGAACTGTTATCCACTGCACCACAACGCACATCCTGACTGCACCACAAAGGACATTTTATCTGTCAGTTAAGTGCCATACGTGAAACACGATTGGGCGATCATGTCTCGAAAGAGATATGACTGACTGAGCAGAAGATTATCCCGCAGTAGGTCGCCATTGCTTTCTGCGGTAGACTGGTTGCCAGCCAAGGCTATAAAACCCAATCTGTCCTGCTATTTAACCCATAACTGGAGGGAAGAGACGGATTAATACTTTCCCAAGGGTATTTGTGCGTAAGTGAATGCAATGGATTCAGCTGGATTTCGAACTCGTCGCCCTGATTTCTCGTTTTGAGCCGATATCCCCTGCACCACAACGCACATCTCAGTACCTTTCTGTAAAAGTACATTTCTCTTTCTTCAAGAGTCTTCTTTATTGATTATAAGATTATCCCAATATTCACTCTTATATAGGGGACCGATATTGCAATTCAGCACACACTTCTCTGTTTCGAACAATTTTGTTTCGGTTTCTTAACACTTTACTTGAATTTTAGAAGGCATTTTCGCTAATCCAATGCAACATCATAATTTCGGTGTCGCATATTCTATCCTTTCTTAAAGCCTTTCCTAGACTCTTAGATTTTTGCACGTGTTCAATTTTGGCATCATCAATTGCTAATTCTCATGTTGGGCTATTTCATTTCCTGACAACTATACATTCTGCTTTCTTACATTTGGCGTTTAGTCATTTTTTCAAACTTTTCTTCAGTACCTTCTATAGAAGTTCCCGTAGTTTCTTTCCTGTATCTGCTATCAAGACCATATCATAGTTACATATCTTATGTAGTTAAGATTGAGACTGCTAATACTGAATCCTGATGAAACTTCTAATTCTTTCAGGATCGCCTCAATCTATAGGTTGAATAAGTCTGGTGAGAGAATGTACCCTTGTCTTACACCGCTTTCTATTTCTGCATATTTACTGAATGCAGACGGTTTTTTCAGTATATATTTTGGATCATGTGATTTTTAATGAATCCATTTTTGTTTGTTTAGACCTTATGTAGTAATTTAAAAAAATATTGTATAAGAGATTTCTGCAAGGATGATGACAATATTGTTTACTTATTTGTAACTTAAACGCTTTAAAACCTCTAAACTATTTTAATATTTAGTATTGTTTCTAGGAAATATATGCAAATCTTGATTAAAACCAGCTTACATTCATAAAGCGACATTGGTAAAATTAAAGTTTAATTTTTGTTAATTGCTGTATTGGTAATTTTTAGGATTTCTTCTTTAAGAAAACAAACTTTAACTTTTAAAATATTTTTAATAAGATGAATTATTTTATAATATACAATGAGTAGCAAAAAATATTGGATTATAAAAGACAAGTTTAAAATGAACAGAAAAAGAAAACTCTGACATTTTACATTTTAGTTTTATCTAATTAATGAATGTTAAAATGATAATTGTATCAGTGATTGCAATCATTTATTGTACAGTTACTGGGGGATATAATTAATTTATTTTACTAATTAGCATGGTGTTGTGAATACCATTAACCGAACATCTAAGCAAAGGTAACATAATAAAATTTTCTAATATTTTATATTTTATAATAGTTTTGTAGCAACCACAGAACATTCAAACTTGATATCTATTTATATAGATATATATTTTGCCAGATACTCTTTGCTAAAATAAAGAAAACAAATTACATTTTATCCTGATTTTAATCTAGCAAACAAGTAAGAGACTTATACATTAAATTGATGTTCTTCTGCTTGAACAAGGTTAAAACTAACACTCAAATATTAACTTAAGAACGGAGTGATATTTTTATCATAGGCAGAACACACATATTGCACCGAGCCGTCGAGTTTTTTCCCCGCCTATTGATTTGCATATTTATATCCTTAAAAAGTAATCTATAAAAGCCTAATAATAGAAAAACGTAATTCATCGATAAACGAGTTAATTAATATGTTTATAGAAAAATCAAGTTTCAAAGACTGATTTCATGTAATCAAAAAGTTAAATTTGACTAAAAATAATCAGTATTATAAATAGCTGCCACCTGAAAATTATTCTTATAAAATTTGAAGATTTATTTTGACTAAGACTTTATGCGAATAATTCTTAAATATATTTCCAGTGCCATTATATATATATATATATATATATATATATATATATATATATATATATATATATATACACACACGTGTGTGTGTGTGTGTGTGTTACGGAAATTAACGAAGATTAACGAAACTTGATTATAAACAACCGACAATTGGAAATGATTTGTTTGAACATTATTACATTTGTTGACATTACGATACATTTCAGAGCAGATATGGTTGTTGCGATAAATCGAAAATTGTGTTATATAGGCTTGATTAAAACTTCGTTTAGACTGGAGGTCATTCGTGGTCTTTAGACTGGAGGTCATTCGTGGTCGAGAGGTCTAAGACGTTGCCAGATTAAATGGTAGCTTCCCCTATGTGGATAGGGGTCGCAGGTTCGAATCCTGCCGAATGATACATATTTTCGTAATAAAAATTTATCGTAAATAATCAGGCCATTAGATAAAAATATATAATACTGTTTAATCAAAAACAGAATATCTACTTAAATATGAGTATCGATCAAAAATAATGTTCAAATATATGTAATATGTAAACGAGTTATTTGGGCAATCTAGGTTTAAAACTTTCGGTATATTCAGGCGATTTTAAATGATTTTCCAAATTTATTTTCAAAAGTGCAACAGAGATTTTAACGAACGCGCGACTGGAATTTTTAAATAACCGAAAATTTGAGAAATTATGGGAGGAGTTACTTAAGAATCTTAAAACATTTTCATCCAGGTTTGTTTTAACCTTAGATGCATTTATTAAGAATGATTACATCTGGACATTACTTCTGATCTTTCATTTAGTATTTCTTTTCTGTTTTGTTTTGTTTTGTTTTGGAAACAATATTATCGCGAACGTCTCTTCTTGGTCACCCATGTCTACTGAACAGGTGAAGAGGCTCATCCCTTGTTTCCTCTTTAGGATGTGGTTTCCGGCTTTCTCTTTTCCAATCTTTTTACTCCTACGTAGCCCCCTGCTCATCAGTGGCGTTACCGCCTTGCTCGGGGTGATATGATTAAATATATATATATATATATATATATATATATATATATATATATATAGTCATCCGCATACAGATCTGTTTAGCCGTATCACAGCTCATCCGTACGGATAGACATCTGATTGCATTTTTTTTAAACCCAACCGAATTGGCGTCAGTCGGTGATTCTATCTCTGAGCTAGGGGGGCGCTCGGTGGAGGCAGACTTTTAGCATGTGATATATCATGTATATACCCGCCAGTAACTGAGGGTGTTCTAATTCATTACTGAATGAACGATGCGTAAATGCTAGAGTAGCGACTGTGTTTTTCAAAGTCTACCATTCTTCGAAAGTGCTCAATCAGGGTATGAGAGCGTAAATAGTCATCCACGGACAGATCTTATCATCAGTACGGTTAGACATCCGATTTTTTTTTTTTTTTTTTTGAAACCCGACCGAATTGCCGTCAATCAGCGATTCTACCTCTGAGTTATGGGCGCTCGGTAGAAGGAAGACTTTTAGAGTGTGATATATCATGTATACACGCGCCAGTTACTGAGAGTGTTCTAATTCATTACTGAATGAACGATATTAGTTTCATTGAAGACGAATGACAATGTACTGCAATAAAACCTTTGATTTAACTTTTCTTGTGTTCGTACGCATGCGTTTTTTTGTTTTTGTTTTTGTTTTTTTACTTAAAATTTGTTCTGAATGTTCTGAATATCCGAACGCTTTTAGCTATTCTTTTAGCCTATCGAAGATGATTTTCTTTTTAGCTATAGCTTAATTAAGACTCATTAAAACATTTACAGTTACCTAACAAACTGTATTCGCAATATAATTGTATAAAGTACAAGGATAATATCCCCACCCACAAAAAAAAAAGAAAAACATTTTTAAAAACGGAAACACTAATAATAAAAAGTAAAAGGACAACACTCAATATCATCAGCTATATATTGCCAGGATGTGCGTTGTGTTGCACTGGATACCGACTCGGAATGAGAAATCGGGGAGCCGAGTTCAAATTCCAGTTGAATTCCTTGTATTCACTTACGCGCAAATATCCTTCGTATTTCATCCGTCTCTTCCCTCCAGTTATGGGTTAAATAGATACAGATTGGCTTCTATAACCTTGGCAACCAGTATAACGCAAAAAGCATTGGCAACCTACTGCGGGATAATTTTCTGCCCAGTTAGTCATGTCTCTTTAGAGATATGATCGCCCAAATGTGTATCACGTATGGCACTTAACTGACTGACTGATAGACATGGCCACAATGTGCTGACTTAACATGAGTCAAATAACAAGACAGATTACGTTCTATAGCCTTGGCTGGCAACCAGTCTACCGCAGAAAGTAATTGCAACTTAGTACGGGATAATCTTCTGCCCAGTCAGTTATGTCTCTTTCGAGACATGATCGCCCAAAGCGTGCATCACGTATGGCACTTAACTGACTGACTGATAGACATGGCCACAATGTGTTGACAGTTTTTGGAAAATAAAATATTACTATAACTTAGATACATAAATAAAAATACATATATTCAGTTAAAATTTAAGAAAATAAAATAAGATAAAAACAGTCTTGGATAATAGCTAAAAGAACAGCTGAAAGTGCTCGGATATGCCAAACATTTCTACAATTTGTACATACTTTATGTCCAGAAAAGAAAAGAACTTATACGAACATCATAAAAAAGAAAAAATAAATAAAAAGATTAATCGCAGCAGTCAGTTGTCTTTAATGAAACATGTATAAAAGAGGTATTGCTGCCCAAATATACATATTTATACGCATACACACACACACATATGTGCGTGCGTGTGAGTGTGTCTTTGTATCTATGTAAGTGGGTGCGTGTGTGTCTGTGTATGTGTGTGTGCGTGTGTGTGTCTTTGTATCTATGTATGTATGTGGGTACGTGTGTGTCTGTGTATGTGTGCGTGCTTGAGGTGTGTGTGTGTGTGTGTGTGTGTGTGTGTGTGTGTGTGTGTGTGTGTGTGTGTGTGTGTGTGTGTGTTTTCAGATAAATGCTTAATAGACTTCCAAGGTCAAAAGCATCTACTCACTTCTAGGTTAGCACCACATAGAATTTTCAATTTTCATCATTTCAGTTTGATTGCATGATTGTAAAAGCATATGTTTTAAATAGAACTGTTATTTATGTACGTTGCTTTCATTTCTTCTAATGATTACATTTATGATGATGCAACAAATATCAAAATATATATATAAATACATTGCAAATTACTAAGAAAAGATATTGATAATCACTTTACTTTAAAATGCATTGCAATTTTTATTTTATTTTATCTATTTTGTAGCTGTTTCCGTAACTCTTGATATCATTGGTAGGATTTATTAGAAGAAAATGTAACACACAATTTGCTTAATACTTTCAAGTAAATATCTATATATTGACAGCAAATACAAGAACCATATACTAAAATTGATCGGAATTTTATTTTGGCATATGTATACACTGCAAATTATTTATTTATTCACTTTTTTTTGTGGGGGTTCTATATTAGGGCTACGGGCATATATTACAACACAGGTTCTTGTAAGATCATCAAAGTTAAGTAATATCGATCCTGATTATTAGCTACATGGGTGACCGTTTGAAATGCCGACTGCTGGATTTATAGCTTGGATTTAGAAAATAGAATTCCAGTTCTATTCTATCCGGTTATATTCACATACGGTAAAATATTCTTGGCAACTCTATGAATCTACCTATTCTTCCCCAGCTATGGGTTAATTAGTAGGTCTTGTAACTAAGTAACTTAGTAGATTTTTTACTAAGTAAATCATTATTATCTCAAAATATTCTTACATATCTTACTAAATATTTTATGGATTTAAATAACCTGAAAAAGGTTGATAAACCGTAAAGAGAAATCAATCACATAACTCCATCCTTCCTTAATTGGCATGTACACTTAGACGATCATTTTTATTTTTTTCGATTCATGATTGTCTTGGCAGAAAAATTCCCACAGTAAACTTCCGTTACTTTTTGTGGTATACTGGTTGCCTGGTATATAAAACCGAGTCTGGTCTGCTATTTAAACTAAAAGATGAGATGCACAGAGTAAGGCTTATTAAAACAAATGTCAAAATTTTTGATTACTTGAATAATTAAATATATCATCATATATATTTATATATTTAGAATTTATAACAAATATGTTATCAAATCAATACAAAATGTCCACTTTTGTAGTGATATGATAACATATTTAAGTTATAAATTCTAAATAAATATTATTCGCTCTACTTTGTATTGAACACTTTTTTAAGAATAGTGTTTCTTTGAATACGGAATTTTATTCCATCCATACCTACCCTACACATGTATATCATATATATATACAATTCCAGGTGAAGAGAACTTAAGGTTTTTTTTTGTTGGTTTTTTTGGAGTGCTCTGGCATTTATTTTATTATGAACAGTGCTCAATATAAGTATTAGAGAGCCTAATATAATTATACACTTATGAATTAATTGTACATTTTGACACGGAAATTTCTATGTTTCGAGATAGATTCTCATCATCAAGCAATGTTGATGTTGGTTGTGAAGATAATTTACATTTAAATGACAAAAAAGTAAATCATCTGCACAACCAACAGCAACATTGCTTGATGATGAGAATGTATCTCGAAACATAGAAATTTCCGTGTCGCAATGTAAAATTAATTCATAACTATATATATATATATATATATATATATATATATATATATATGGTAAACTTTGAAAAAACAGTAGCTACTCTAACATCTACGCATCGTTCATTCAGTAATGAAGTAGAACACTCTCAGTTACTGGCGTATGTATACATGGTATATCACGCGCTAAAAATCTGCTTTCTTCTACCAAGCGCCCATAGCTCAGAAGTAGAATCACCGACTGATGTCATGTTTTTGATATTTTTAGTCGGGTTTTAATCCTGGATAAAAGCAATCGGATGTCTAAGCGTACTGATAAGCTGTGATACAACGAAACAGATCTGTATGCGGATGAATATATATAGAAAGAGAGAGAGAGAAAAAGTCATCTACAGACAGTTCTATTTCGCTGTATCACAGCTCATCAGTACGGTTAAACATTCGATTGCTTGTTGCCAGGATTAAAATTCCGCCTAAATAGACATCAATCTATTCTACCTCTAAGCTATAGGCGTTCAGTGAAGGAAGGCAGGTTTTAACGTGTTAGATATACAATGTAAACACACACAGACACACACACACACACACACACACTACATATATATATATATATTTATATATATATATTTATATATATGGTAATTATTATTATTATTATTATTATTATTATTATTATTACCATATATTTATATATATATATTTATATATATATTTATATATATGGTAATTATTATTATTATTATTATTATTATTATTATTACCATATACATTCATTAGTAAGCATTATATATATATATATATATATATATATATATATATATATGAAATGATTTGTTTAAACATTATTTCTTATCGATACTCATATTTAAGTAGATATTCTGTTTTTAATTAAACAGTATTACATATATTTATATCTACCGGCCTGATTATTTACGATAAATTTTTATTATGAAAATGTGTGTCATTCGGCAGGATTTTCGTAATAAAACTTTATCGTAAATAATCAGGCTGGTAGATATAAATATATATAATACTGTTTAATTAAAAACAGAATATCTACTTAAATATGAGTATCGATCAAAAATAATGTTCAAACAAATCATTTCAAATTGTCGGTTGTTTATAACTAAGTTTCGTTAATCTTCGTTAATTTCCGTAATACATATATATATATATATATATATATATATATATATATATATGTGTGTGTGTGTGTGTGTGTGTGTGTGTGTGTGTGTGTGTGTTAATTTTTATTATAATAATAATAATGGCATATTGCAAATCAATAGCTATAAAGTTTCGGTGCTAAAACACTATTATCAGCATGACTGACACTATACTCCTTCAGAGCAACCCACTGAGCCTTTTAACTTCATGTTTTGAAGTGGAGATACTATATTGAATCAACTTCTGAGTCTCATGCAAGCAAAAATGATTCACTGTGTCATAGAAGAAAACATTTACCGTCAGAATCTATCTTGCACATTTACAAATCTAGAATTCGTCCGTGTATTGAATATTGCTGCTATATCTGGTCTGGTCAGTCAATCAGTTAAGTGTCTTACATGATACACGCTTAGGCGATCATATCTCGAAAGAGACATAACTGACTGGACAAAAAATTATCTCGCAGTAGGTTGCCACTACTTCCTGCGGTAAACTGGTTGCCAGCCAAGGCTATAGAACCCAATCTGTTCTGTTATTTAACCCAAAGTTGGAGGGAAGAAAAGGATTTATACCTTTCCCAAAGGTATTTGCGTGTAAGTGAATGCAGGGAATTCGAACTCGGCTTCCCAATTTTTCTCGTTCCGAACCGATATCCACTGCATAACAACGCACATCCACATGCACATCTGGTCTGGTGTCTCTGCTATTAATCTAGAGTTTTTGACAAAATCCAAAAAAAGTTTTGTAATATACTCTACCCTGACTTGGAATCTTAACTTCAGTTAGTTTTTCGCCGACGTGACATGACTTCCTTCTGTCTTTTCTACAAATGATTTTATGCCAAGTGTTCTAACGAGCTTTTACCTATGGTTCTCCGAATCATAGATAAAAGCATAAATAATTCTATGTTAAAAGACGCAACATAAATCGGCATCTTTTGTCTTCTTGAACCCCGTTCTTATTTTATCCTCAATCCTTTAATTCTCTTTAACCCTGTGCATATTTGTGACATTTCCACCTTGCTTGGAGTTACATGATAAAAAATGAATTCATCATAGATACGGTTTGTTAAACGAAGACATTTTCACTTTCTCTAATGATTACATATACAATGACAAAAACAAATACAAAAAGCCTATTTAGAAATTCATTTGAAATTATTTTATTATAAATTTGTATTGAAAATTGTTTATTTACTAAGATAATAAAATGGCAGATAATACATGAAATGAACAATGTGTTGGCATGATGCAAAAGGGACAGAAAACTAGGCCAATATATGGAACGGAATACAATAAACTACACAAGGAAATAAGCAGATGCTAACAGGCTAAAGAAAACTGGAACAACGACAAATGCGCTGAAGTAGATAGACAGTACGACAAAAAAATGGTATGCATAAAAATAAAGAAAGTAACAAGTCAAAACACCTGTTCAGCAACAGAATGTATAAAAAGCAAAGGACGGTACTCTCATACTAGAAAAAGAAAAAATACTTCAGAGATAAGATGGAATGAGTATATTGCTGATCTCTTCCACAACAAGAAAGAACAACCAACAATACACAAAAATTCGATGGATTAGAAATATTTAAAACAGAAATGGAATCAGCAATGGCCAAATCGAAGGAGAACCAAAGCAGTTGGACACAATCGGATTGTAATAGAGATGTTGATGTCTTTAGAAGACTTTGGAAAAGACAGGCTCACAGAAATAATAAACCAAGTTTACAACAGTGTTAATATACTGGAGGACTTAAGCAGATCAATTTTTATAGCACTACCTAAGAAGCCAGGTGCAAATAAATGTGAACTCCACTGAACAATCAGTTAATGAGCCATATAGCAAATCTCATCATCCGGATTCTGATGAACAGAGTGTGCAGAAGAATCGGCTTAAAGATATGACAAGAAAAGTGTGGCTTCGTCAAAGATACTGGAACAAGGAATGCGATATTCATGCTCAGAATGCTGTCTGAAAGAGCAATAAAAATACACAAGGATCTTTATCAGTGCTTTCTAGACTGCGAAAAGGCGTTTAAAAAGTATAACACAAATATTTAACAGATATTTTCGGAAAAGACGTTAGGATAATCAAGACTCTATATTGGCAAGAAACGGCTTGCGTACAGATAGGTATTCAGCAGGTATACAAAAATAGAAAGCAACCTAAGACAAGAATGTGTTTTCTCGCCAGATCTATTCAGCTTATACAGTGAAATAATTCTGAGAGAAATAAAATCCTTGACAGGATTAGTCATTGGCGGCCACAATCTCAACAAAGAAAGTTACGCGAATGATAGCAGACACGGAAAGGAAAATACAGGACCTGCTACAGAAGGTAGCAAAAGAAAGCGAGAAGAAAGGACAGAGCATAAATTTCAAGAAAACTGAATGCATGGTCATAAGCAAAAAGAAGACACCTAAAATGCCAACTAGAGGTCGAAGAAAAAATAAAACAAATAATGAAATTAAATACCTGGGAAGCGTTCTGATAGAGAATGAAAAGTGTGAAACTGAGATCTAAAGATGAATTGGCATGGCCAAGGACGCATTTCAAAAGCTAACCAGAGTTCTGCGATACAGAAAAATCTCATTGGAAACAAAGAAAAGAGTGCTGCATTGCTATGTGATATCTGTCCTTCTGTATGGCAGTGAATGTTAGACGATCTCATCAAGGATGTACAAGAGGCTTGAGGCAGCAGAAATGTGGTTTTAGAGAAGGATGCTGAAGATACCACGGACGGAGCACGTGAACAACGATGAGGCTTTGAAGAGGACGTAATAGAAAAGAAAAAACATACTTAAATTCAGGAAAATACAGATGACGTTTCTGGGACGCGTAATAGGGAAATCTAATACTCACAAGACGTTTATAAGGAAAGAGAGACAAGGGAAAGCAGTGCGAGACATACTTGATAGGCTTGAGCAAATGAATGGCGGAGCAGGGTTTGAAAAAGATACCAAGTCCATGATCACCTGAAGGGACACGGCACATGACTAAGAAGAATGAATGACAGAGCGGAGTTTAGGCGAGATATCAAGAGATAAAATACTGAGAGCGGCAACAGAGCCAAGTGGAAGTCTATGATCGCCTACGTCCTGAAGGGACACGGCACATAAAGAAGACGAATGAATGATTAGCTGGATTTGGAAAAGATACCAAGAGGAAAAATATTGAGAGCGACAAGAGACAGAGCCAAGTGGAAGTCTTTGATCGCCTACGTGATAAAGAGACACGGCACATGAAAAAGAAGAAAAATACAACACAACTAAATAGGAAAAATATTGAGAGCGACAAAAAGCAGAGCCAAGTAAAAGTTCATGATTTCCTACGTCCTGAAGGGACATGGCACATGAAAGAAGAAAAAGAATACAACGCAACTAGAAGACAATAGCAAAGTCTAGAGAGAAAAGAAACAGTCTTCATACGTAAACTGAATACAGTCAAGTAGATAGAGCTTTCTAACTTGAAGGAAAGAAATAAAAAATGTGTTCGTAAGATCAAGGCTTATCTATTTTTATTAACTCAAAAAAATTCCGTCATTCATATGTAGGATTTGTCGACAAAGGTTAGCAGTCATTCCCATCAGATTTGAAGCAACATTTCAAAATAGAATACAAATGAAAGCTTTGTTTTTTTTATTGATGGACACTGTATTTATTGCTGTTTTATTACTTACACCTAATTTTTAAATTATTATTTTCATTAATTGAACTACTATAACGTAAATAATTAGATTAAAAATTAGATTTTAATTTTAAAATTAGTTTGAATACAAATTCTGTATATGGCTCAATGAGTTAATTGCCGTATGTAATACACGCTTATCTGATAATGTCTTGAAAGAGACATGACTGTCTAGGCAAATCTTTTCTCGTTACGTTGCCATTACTTTCTGCGCTAAAATCGTTCCTAACCATGGATATAGAACCCAATCTGTCTTGCGATTCAACCATATCTTTCCCAGGTGCATTTGTGTGTAAGCGAATGCAACAAATTCCACTGGAATTCGATCTCGGTTTTCTGAGTTCTTATTCGGGGTCGATATTCATTGCACCACAACGCAAAAAAGAAACGGGCTGTTTTTTTAATCGTTTCACCCGGAGCAAGGCATTCCACTGCCACTATTGCGCAGGGGGTTACATAGGGGCAGGGAAGTGATGAGAAAGGATGGTTAGATATAGGAAATGTCAGAAGGAGGGTGATAGACAGGTAAGGATACGGAGAATTAGGGTAGGTTAGATGGTGAGAGTGTTTGAGAGAATAGATCCAAGTTAGTTCAGGAAATAATTCAAATTTTACTCAGATACTGATTTCACATATATGT
This sequence comes from Ascarosepion bandense, assembly GCA_037127315.1. Classification (NCBI taxonomy): domain Eukaryota; kingdom Metazoa; phylum Mollusca; class Cephalopoda; order Sepiida; family Sepiidae; genus Ascarosepion; species Ascarosepion bandense. The sequence goes on from JBBBDQ010002014.1 coordinate 2,130,891, forward strand.
AATGCAAGTGTATTACTAACGATTTTACTGTACAAAACTGATATAATATAAAAGCATTATCAAAGCTTACCTTTAAAAAAGCATTGAAAATCATAAAGAAAAGCTGCCAGTGTCCAGGAATTAATGAATGCATTAATGACAGAATAGAACCCTATTCTATCATTAATGCATTCATTAATATACTGGGTATATAATTTGAATGAATCGCTAAAAGATTGTCTATAGAAATATATTGAAAATCAGAGCTTGTCAGTTGTCAGAAATTTATGCATGCATTACTGATAGAATAAGGCTATTATGTATATAATTTGAATGCATTTCTACTGATTTTACTATATGAATGTACTGAACATCAAGAAGAAAGAAGTTACTACTAGCCAGGAAATAAGGCAAGCATTACTAATAGAGCTATCACATATAATATAAATGTATTTATAATTATTTTTAATATAGGATTTCACTGAAAATCAGAATAAAAATTATTAGTAGTTTAAACATGAATTACGATTCTATGTATGTATATTGTAAAACTGTTATTTTCATGACTAATAATATTGAATTTGGTATAATTATAGTTTTCTACTTACGAATAGATTTTTTACGAATAGTTTTTTATGAATATTCACGAATAGCTTTCTACTTACGATGTGCGTTGTGATGCAGTGGATATCGACTCGGAACAATAAATCAGGGAGCCGAGTTCAAATTCCAGTTGAATTCCTTGCATTCACTTAAGCGCAAATACCCTTGGCAAAGGTATTAATCCGTTTCTTCCCTCCAGTTATGGGTTAAATAATAGGATATATTAGGTTCTATAGCCTTAGCTGGCAACCAGTATACCGCAGGAAGTAATGGTAACCTACTGCGGGATAATATTCTGCCCAGTCAGTTATGTCTCTTTCGAGACAAGATCGTCCTCAGCGTGTATTACGTATGGCACTTCACTGACTGACTTACGGACATTAAGAATTTGCAATTTCTAATACCAATCCAAAGAAAAATACTTAGAAAGCCCATTAAAAATGTCAGATATCCTTATCACTTCATCTACAACACAAAGAGAACGGTATACAAAATATACCATCACAACTAAGATAACATTTTCCAAAATTATAAACTAGACAAAAACAGATACATAATATTACCTACCAACTCCATAAAATCTAATATAAAAAAAAACTTATTCCATCTACACAACAACAAAATAGTCACAACCAATTTCAAAACCATTGTTGATATGATCAGAACTAAAATGACTCATAACAATAATAATTTATATGAATATATAAAATAAATTGCCAAAACTGTTCCTCACAATACACTGGAGAAACATACATAAATATAAAAACTTCACTGTGAACACAAAAGGGGTCTTATACGTAATGCGCTAGCCATACACAAAAATAAATTCAACCACAACTGTTATTTAAAAATGCCACACGTATCAAAAGAGAAAGCAATTTACTCAGAAGAACAATTCTCTGTCGAGTTTTATAAAATTTAAATCTACGCCATGTTTTCATTTCAATCTTACTTTTCCTGAAAGAATTACTACTTCTTCCAAGTAAACATACACGAACCCAAAAAGGGTGAAAAATTTTAAAAATGCA
>JBBBDQ010002014.1:2137500-2212500 GCA_037127315.1 Ascarosepion bandense
GGGACGGATGTGTATGAGTACTCCATGGTAAATTTAATTGTATTGTAGAATTTGTTGCAGAAAGTAAAAAAGTTGTTTAATTTTTCTAATCTATGAGTCCATAATAAGAAAATGTCATCAATGTATCTAAAATAATGTGATAGTTTATATTCTAAATTGTTTAGTATCTTTCTTTCTAGAATGTGCATAAAGATATTGGCATAACTAGGTGCCATTTTCGTGCCCATTGCTGTGCCACTAATCTGTAAATAATGTTTGTTGTTGAATTTAAAATTATTATGTGTTAAAATGAAATTTATTAATTGGCATATATATATGTAATTTGGTTGTTAGGTAATTTTGCAAGCTGATACCCCTTCAACATGTGGAATGTTCGCGTACAGAGACGTAACATCCATCGTTACTAGGATATTATCATCGTGGACTAAATTAATGTTTTTTAATTTGTTCGAGAAAGTCAGTAGTGTCTCTAATATAACCAAGTATGTCAGGCAATAAAGGTTTTAGGATATTGTCTATGTACCCAGATATAAGTTCTGTGAGGGTACCAGTGCCTGATATTATGGGTCTGCCAGGTGGTGTGATTTTAAGGGCTTTTGAAATTTTATAGATCACTTCATTATTTGATTGTTTAGTATGATGTGAGTTTGATGAAGAGGTGTTAGGGTGTTTTTCTGAAATGATTTTGGGGAGTTTATGTAGTTTTGAGATAGTGTAGAATGTTGCTCTTTTGTGGTTCTCAGGAATAAGAGATTTTATTTTATTTTTTATGTTGTGGTTCAGGTTCTGAATGAGAAGTGATAATTCTGTTTTGTAAGTGCTAGTCGGATCTAGAGGTAAGGATACATAGAACCTGTCATTTTGAAGTTGTGATTCTGCTTCTTTAATATAGTTGTTAGTGTCTAAGAAAAATACTGGATTTTAAAATTAAATACATACAGGCTAGGGTTAAATAGGGACTTAGGAGTTTTGAATGTTTATAAATATTTCAATAGTTCAACATTTTTTAGATACACTTAAAAAACTTCCTTTAAAACAACATTTATAAGTATTATTAAAGATAGGTTTACGTTTACAAATATTAAAAAAATCTGTCGCTTTTTGCGTCACGTGATGCAAACAATCTCTCCACGAACACTCCTCGCGAAAACGTTCCTAATTTAAATTTTAAAATCATTTTTTTCTGATGAAATGCCGAGGACGGTCTGAAATATCAAATATAATAATAGAAATAAATAAATACTGTAAAAAAATACATTTTTAAACTTACCACTTTTCCTATAAATATTATTAAGACAGTATACGTGGAACATCACTATGTTATTTGGACCATATATATATATACACACACACAAAGAGTATATAGGTGCTGCACGGTTCACATACATCCCTGATCTTTTAAACAGAAGTAATGGTTTATCACTTGCTTCCTGTTTAGGATTGGGATTTCAATTTTTTCTAACTTCTCTTAATTATCTTTCACTCCTAGTAGAGACGCCTTCCTTGGGGTGAATTGATTAAAAAAGTGTATGCATGCATGTATTATTGTTAGGACATACTTGGTTTAAAAGACGATTACCTGGTGCAAAAAGCGAATTTTTTTTTCTTTTTTTAGTGATATCACCCCAAGCAAGGCGGTAACGCCACTGATGCACAGGGGGCTACTTAAGAGTAAAATGATTGGAAAAGAGAAAGCCGGAAACGACATCCTAAACAGGGAACAAGGGATGAGCCTCTTCACCTGTAAAATAGCCGTGGGTGGAGTGTGAACCGGGCGATAGTTTAGTCTATCTACTCCAGTTGAGAAAAAAAAGAAGGAAAGAGTAAGAAGATTGACAAAAGAATGCCGGAAACCACATCCTAAACAGGGAACAGAGGGTGGAGTTTGAACCGGGCGATAGTTTAATCTATCTACTCCAATTGAGAAAAAAATGAGTAAGAAGATTGGAAAAAAGAAAGCCGGAAACCACAACCTAAACAGGGAACAAGGGATGAGCCTCTTCACCTGTTCAAAAGACGAGGGTGGAGTGTGAACCGGGCGATAGTTTTGTCTATCTACTCCAATTGAGAAAAAAGAAAGAAAGAAAAGAGTAAGAAGACTGGAAAAAAGAAAGCCGGAAAACACATCCTAAACAGGGAATCCTTCTTGTTCCTTTCTTTGCAACTAAACACTTGTTATAACATTAATGATGTGAGATGTAAGGATCGTTCTAGTTATAAATGGTTATTTTACTGATGAATAATCAAGAGTAAAAACGTTTTTATTTGCTATTACTATGGTTGAACCAGTGAATAACAAAAATAACCTACTCTAACAAATTTGTCAACGCCTGATGTTGCCAGACGTTGAATTGGATGATTTCCCAGTTGGAAGTCCACAGCATAAATTGGGTCACGTTTATGCCAAGAGATCTCAGGTGTTACTACTTTCATCTTCAAGTTGTTTTAATTCAAATTCTTCATGTCACTGCTGATTAATCATAGATCAACTTTTCAAAATAACTGTAATTTTTTTAATTGTATCACCCCGACCAAGGCGGTAACACCACTGATGTGCAGGGGGCTACTATAAGATTAAAAAAATTAAATAGAAGAGAGTGAAGAGAAAGACGAACCAGTTAGAAAGGAGCAAGAGAAGGATGGGAATACAGGTGTGATGACAGTTGCAAAGGTAGAGAGAAAGGAAAGGAAATACAGGGTGGTGAAGAACGAACAAGACAAGTGTTTAAGAGGTGAATATTGACATTGCATTTAAATTCCTGGAGGTTGTAACCGCCAGAAAAACAAAAATAAGAAAGAAAGTTCCACAGGCGGCAAGTGCGGGAAAAGAAGCTGCAGAAGTAGAATTGTCGTCTGCATGTGGTTGATCTAACTGTGAATGGGTGATACCCAGTTGACAGTCTGGTTGCACGAGTAAACACCTGTTGCAGAGGCAGCAGTGACTTAAGTTCGTTGGAGCAGAAGCCATGAAAGTATTTATAGAACAGACAAAGGGAAGCCACATCCCATCGGTGGGGCAGTGGCTGAAGTCGAGCCGCCAATTCGGTACCTACCACATTACTGATTCTCCTTTGGAGCCTGTCAATAACACTGAGATGAACTGCAGGGGCGCCTAACGATATATGGCAGCAGTACTCGATGCACGGACGAATGGTTGATTTGTATATATGTAGGAGGGTTCAGGCGGGAAAAACATGCTGGCCCGACACAGTGACCCAATCTTCCTAACAGTGGATTTAGCTATTGACTCAATGTAGTGGTTCCACTTGAGATCGGAAGAGAGAGAGAGGAGGCGCAGTGTATTGTTCTCATGGAGACTCGCTTGGTCCATACTTATGGGAGGCAGGAGTGGTTGCCTGTGATGATTGACAGACAACAGCTTGGTCTAAAACGCATTGAAATTGACAAGCCACTTCTTACCCCAATTCACCACAGAATGTAGATCCCTCTCAAGATCGGCAGCGAGATTATGTTTGTCCGCCACGCATGTTTTCTTACTGATGCGGGAGTAAATTGTAGTGTGTCATCTGCGTAGATGCCAAGTAGGCATCCACGCAGATGACACACTACAATTACCTTCATGAATGATCTCGTCTGGGAGATCATTTATGAAAATAAGGAAGAGAGTCGGCCTAGGATAGAGCCCTAAGGGTCACCAGCGATTGTTCAGTAGGATGTGAGGTTATCCCCATTCAAGAGGACCTTCATTATGCGGTTATTTAGAAAAGATTGGATCAGATTAAGCAAGCGTCCGGTAATACCGTATCCCGGGAGCTTGCATAGAAGCCCAGCGTGCCAAATCCCGTCAAAAGCGTTATACCTACAATAACAAATTTACTCAATATATATAGTGTAAATAGCAGCAGCAAATAATGTAAAATCAGAAGCTTGTATTTATTGCTTAACGGTTATTTAATTCGTTTTGAATTCTAAAAGTAAATTTAGAAAATATTAAAAAGGACTCTACGTGATACGTGGATTTTTATAAAGTTAAGTGAATTTTGCTGCATGATTATGGCCTTTTGTGGCATAATTCGTATGATACTATTCGCTTAAAAGTGGTTTCCCCTCTAGAAAACAGTGAATATAATTTTGGTGACCGTCAATAACCATATTTTCTTTTATAAAAATTCTCGATCTCTAGACAGAGTTATTCCTTTTCAAACATTATCTTTTCAAGCACATATATTCAAAAATATGATACTAACACTCATCAAAATCATATTTTATTAAAATATACATTAATATTATATATATATATATATATATATAGTATATCGAGGCAGCAAGTAATTTTCTAAACATATGCTATTAAATATAAGAGACAATGAATGTATATTATGTTTAATCATGAGCCGTTCTAAACGTCGTATTTTTGCTTTAATTTCAGTTGAAAATAAAGACAAAAATTCTCCAACATTTCGATATTGTTTATTGGTCTTCTTCTAAGCTTTCGGCTCACATGAGCCATCTTCAGAGAGGTTGTTTAAACTGAAATATTATAAAATCCACCATCACCGACGATTTTATTTTGTGTTGACATAAAACTCCGCTTGGCAACGGCAATAGTTAGCAAAAATAATAAACGCAGTTCTTAAGTTTACGATGCGGTTTTATGACGTTACACCGCGGGATAGCGCAAAATGACAACAAAACCACGTAGTCAAATGCAATGTAATATATTATTTCCTGTTTTAAAGTTGATTTTATTGAGTGTTGGTTGTTTTGATTTGATGTACATGGCCTCCAATATCTGCAGGTTCCTCTTACCGTGTGTACGAGTAAGGATCACCGTATTGTTGACCAAAATCTGTCTGATATTACCTACATGTTTATGTTTTTCAGAGAAATATTGTTTAATAGTACTCTGATCAGAAAGATGACATGTAAGTCTACAGGAGAGCGTGGTTGTAGTAAAACCAATATATGTACTAGGTTTTTGATTAGTATCAGAGATGCAATCTCTGAATGGGCATGTAAATTGGTACACTACATTGTTTTTTTGTAAAGAATTTAGTTTAGTGCTTGTTGGGTTATTATAGACTATGAGGTGAATTGTTTTAAACCTTTTATAATATATAATGAGTTTAATTTGATTATTAGTTTCGACTGGTTTAACATTTCTACGTATTATGTTTTTGAGAGTTTTTTCATCTTGTTTATAATTATTATGTATTTGGTTGCAATAGTATAAGTTAATAGTGTTATGTTTATTTTGATGTAAACCATTATTATTAATATTATCATTATTGTTAGAGCTATTGTTAATTTTGTTGAGATACATTTTAGTTTGTTGATCAATAACGGAGTTAGGAAATCTATTATTGACTAGTGTTTGCTTAATGTTGTGTAATTCTTTATAAAATATAGATTTGGAAGAAGATATCATTTGTGTGCGTTGTCTCTTATATTTAATAGCATATGTTTAGAATATATATATATATATATATATATATATATACATATATATACGTGGATTTTCATTCTGATATATATATATATATATATATATATATATATATATATATATATATATATATAGCAGAATGAAAATCCACGTATACTGTCTTAATATGTATAGGAAAAACTACCAAAAAGTTGTAAGTTAAAAATATATTTATTTATTTCTATTATTATATATATATATATATTTGATATTTCAGACCGGCCTCGGACTTTTATTAGAAACAAATGATTTTAAAATTTAAGGCAGAAGCGTCCATCGCGAGAAGCGTCTATCACGTGATGCAGAAAGCAACAGTCTGAATATTTTTAAACGTAGATCTAACTGTAATAATACTTTTAAATGTTGTTTTAAAGAAAAAAATTTTAAGTGAATATAAAAAATGTTTAACTATTGAAATATTTATAAGATTCAAAATAACTAAGTCCCTATTTAACCCTAGCCTATACGTATTTAATTTTAAAATCCAGTATTTTTCTTTCTTTCTGCGTGAGTATGTGGAACTAAATTCGGAATCTATCAGTAAGCATTTGCAGTTTTCTAATGTGTTTCCTGGTTGATTGAAGTGTTTAGCTATGGGGGAATAAGGGTTGTTTTGGTGTATGCTTAGTTATGATTATTAACACGGAATCTAAAACTGTTTCCAGATTCACCAATATATCCACTATTTAAACATATTGAACAGAAGAGAAAATATATTATATTTTGGCTGTCACAGGTGAGGAGTGGTGGGTGTAATTTGATGTTGGTGTTGGGTACAGAAAACACTGCATCGCCCACTAAATTATCTACCTTTTCTCAAATCATTCGTTTTGATAGTAAAATTGAATTTATTTGAAGAAATTATGTCTTACTAAAATTATTAGTGAATGTTATGATTGCATGTCTTAAATGCGTTACCTTCCAGAAAAACATATATGGTAGAATTAGGCCAGCTCACCATAAAGCAATTAAGCGGGCATATACATAAGAACGCTCAAAGGAGGTCAACACAATATAAAGCAATTAGCCACTAACAAAACCTACGCTACATAAGAAAAGGCAAAAAACGATAAACAGACATTCATCGACCAAAATCAAATCACGTACACACAAAGATATCAAATTCCACCAAACTTCATATATACACAAAGTTATTAGGAGATAGAAACGGCGAAAAACCAAATGTCCATGAAGAGTGAATATATTATAAAAAGAACTTGAGCCTCCATGACTAAAATAGCATCACCCAGCTAAGTAACAACTCTCTCCACATTAGTTATCTTTTTTTCTCTCTTTCTCTCTTTCTCTCTCTCTCTCTCTCTCTCTATATATATATATATATATATATATACAAGCGAATAAAGAAAAAAGAAAATATTAACAACGTTCAAAACATTAATTTAAAACAGTGCTCAATGCAGAAATAGAACTATGAATATTTATTATAAATTAAAGTTATGAACATGTACTAATTACAATCTACTACAAAGTGTACATTTTGTTTCGACATTGAAAGAACAATATCTCATCAGGTAGTAAACGCTATTGTCCTTTTAATGTTGAAACAAAATGTAGAGTTTGTAGTAGATTGTAATTTGTACATGTTCTAAACTTTAATATATATATATATATATATATATATATATATATATATATATATATATATGACATTATTATAGCTCTAAACGTTATACCTGATGGGTACACGTTTCCCCTTTGACCTTCTTGTTATTCTAAACAGTGGACTCAAACAAGTGTACCGACAAAATGAACTCTTATAGTAATTAGAAACAAATTCGGATTTAAAAGATAATTTCTTTAATATATATAATTGTGTGTGTGTGTGTGTGTGTGTGTGTGTGTGTGTGTGTGTATGTGTGTGTGTGTGTGCGGACACCGGTGTCAGCACCAAGTAGTGATCGTGTGTTTCATTCTTGAAAGCAACCTCCATTTATTTATGTAAATACAATATATCTCTTATTTTGAGCACTTTTAAGCATAAATATAAGATAGCTTAAAGCTATATTTTATTATCTTTTCTAATCATTTCATCCGAGCTAAGGCTCTGAAGGTACTAAGACGCAAGAGTTTCAGTCCTTGAATTACGTGCCATACGTGATACACGCTTGAGCGATCATGTCTCGAAAGAGATAAAACTGACTAGGTAGAGAATTATCTAGGTAGGTTGCCATGACTTACTGTAGTAGACTGGCTACCAGTAGAACCCAATCTGTCCTATTATTTAACCCATAACTGGATGGAAGAGGTGGATTAATACCTTTCCCAAGGCTATTTGTACATAAATGAATGTAAGGAATTCAACTGAAATTCGAACTCGGCTCTCTGGTTTCCGAGTCGATGTCCATTGTACCACAATCCTTACACCACAACGCACATCCCAATATGTTTACCGAGTGTGAAAGAATTAGAAAAAGACAAACAATATTAACGCGCAGAAAAGGGCAATCAATACACGACATTATGTTTCTTTATTTTTTGTTTTTTTATCTGTCTTTTTGTTTTTGTTTTTGTTTTTTGTTTTGTTTTGTTTTCCGATTTATTAGAAAAGAAACTGTTAGCATATAACACAGTTACATTTAGCAAAATCAACTGTAAAATATTGTTGCCTATCTAGTATTATGCTTAAATTCATAAAGTCTAGGTATCATAGAGCAAAGTCCCTTAAAAAACTACACGAAAATATTTGTAGAAATGAAGAAGGGAATTAGAAAGTGTCTAAAGCTGAGATACTAGGTCAAGACCAATAACATTGCAGTGTACTCTTCGGTTTTTATCAAGAATCTTTAAATACAAACCAGAAGCACCATACCATATGTAGTCGCAATATTCTAAACATGGACAAATTGAAGACTTGTAAATACGTTAGACAGATTCTTTTAAGAAAAATTGTATAGCACGACAGAGGAGCGCAAATTTCTTAGCAGAAGACCAAGTAATTGATTCGATATAATCTTTCCAATTCATATCAGCAGAAAATGTTAACTTGAGAAGGCGCAATGTGTTACTCACCTAAAGATTATATATATATATATATATATATATAAATCAAATATATATCATGCATATATATATATCAAATATATATATTATGCATTATATATATATATATATATATATATATATATGTAGCCAAAATAAATACACTCCTATTCTTAGATGTTCTCGTGGAGTCTCGTAATATTTTCATTACTTCAATATATAAGAAAAAAAAACAACAGTAAATTCTTGTCCCCTTAATGTTACTAGTCAGTGTAAAACTGATGTAATTAAACTACTGTTATTTCCTCACGAGAGCGTACGAGAATTCATGTTCTTTCTTGCTTTTCTTCAATGAATTTCATAATTCGAAACAAACACTTGTCAACAACTTGTTTTTCAAATTATTTGGTTGACTACCACATTACACTTACTCTTTCAAACTTCACCAATAACAACAGTAAACATACGGATAAAAAATAACATATACAAAAACAAAATGCATAGCAATTATAAACAGGACGAATTTTCACTTCCAAACAATATTCGAAAATACGCAACTCCCGTTGACTTAAACAAAAAAGAATACATTAATCATCTATTATACAAAATCTAAACCTTATAGCCTCACCATCAAAAATAGCAATTCACCTTCAAAATCTAAACGACAGTGAATAAATATTATTTACGAATTTACATATCCTTTGAAGAATTGTGTTCTGGATCCACTCACGGAGACCTACCAAACCCTATTCGTAACATACTTGTTGACAACACAAATATCATAGCATCATCCACGCGCAAGAAAAGGTTAAAAGTAATGAAGGCATTAATTATAAAAAAGAAAAATCCATCATTTAATAATATCAACTATGAACACGCTAACAATGTGTTGACCGTATTCGTCACATAATGAATTAGAACACTCTGGCCATTGGGCGTGTATAATGATAATATACATGCTAAAAAGTCTACCTTCTTCTACCATGCGCCCATAGCCCAGAGTTATAATCGCCGACTGACGCCACTTCGGTCGGGTTTCAATCCTGGGTTAAAAGCAACCGTACTGATGAGCTGTGATACAGCGAAACAGATCTGTCTGTGGATGACTATATATATATATATATATATATATATATATATATATGTACACAAAGGAATAAGAAACAAAGAACATGTTTGGAAGGTTCAGAACATTAAGTTAAAACACCGCTCAATATAACAATATAGAAATGAATATTTATTATAAATTGTACTTTAGAATATATACAAACTACAATCTACTAGAGAAATACAGATATCTGGGCTTAACAAAGAGGAAAAAGTGAGAAAATACACAGAAAGTGGTGGGGAGAGAACAAAATCGGCAAAGAATTAGAAATTTTAAACTTTGACCAGAAGGGAATTTTAGATAGATACATTCTTTCGTTACATTGTATAAAACTAAATGTTTTGGCATTTTTTTTTAAATTATGACATCACATACACAAACATAGAAATTATTCATAAAACGCAAATCTGAGGAAATTTAAAATCAGAAAACGAAGATATAAATTGATTAGGTTAATCAAAAATTGGAGAAATAAAATAAAATTTTTCTATAAAAAATATAAATAAGAATTACACTTAAAAATTAAAATTTAAAAATTAAATTAAAATTGAAGTTAAGAATTTAACATTTAAAATTAAAAAATTTAAAATTAAATTAAATTAAATTAAAATTTAAAATTTAATAAAATAAAAATTAAAGGAAAATTAAAATTAATATTAAAATTAAAATTAGCTTTAAAAATTAACTTTTTGTAGTTCCACTAGGTGTATTTTTCAGCTACTATGTAAATTTGTTGATCTCCAAAAAATAAACAGTCATTTAGATATCTATTCTATGATTTAGTGGATTCTGTTATGATTTTCCCATATTTGTGTCCTATTTGGTTGTATAGGTGTTCATCTTGATGTGTTAGTGTGAGTGTTGAATATGTCGGTTCCATTTTGTCCCCGTCGAGGTACCTGTTGTTTGAACATAATTTTGGTTGTTAATGAATTGTAGTCTAAAATTAGTTCTATACTCTGTATAATAAATTTTTTTGTGAAGCGTATGGGAATTATTTCTGAGTATTTTTCAATCCAAAATGTAATGGCCTGTGTGCTTAGTTCATGGGGTATGTTGCTCTACAGGCAATTCACGTCAAATGTTAATATGAATGTATCTGGGTTTACTTTTGTGGTATGAAACTTAGTAAATGAATGCCGTCTTTGATATATTTTTTTATTGTTGTGGTGTATTGTTGCTTGTTCCCCACTGCTGTAGACTGGTATTGAACTCACAACTTTTTGGATCAAGTCACAGGAACTAACCAACGTCTATATCCACTGGGCCATGTGTCTTTAAGGAGCAGTGGTAAACAAGTAACTTACAGGGTTAGAGGGAGATAACTCAATATTTCCAAAAGTGGTACTAATATGCAAGGAATGAAGTTCATATACCCCAGTGATTGTAATAAAGGGTTCGGTTCAAAATTCCTAGCACTTGAAGATGGCCGGAGCTTACAACGGCCTAAACGTCGTACAAATGGCAACAAAGATGAGGATCTTTTCGGGAATTTTCATTATAATCTCAGATTTATATAATTCATATAAGTTTTCAAGATTATTCACGTGTAGACCTTAAACAAGCTTAATATCTATATAATTTCAAACATTGCTTAAAAGTAAGAATTTCAAAAATCTTAGTTTATCTGTCATGCCACCGTAAGATCTTTAATGATGTTCTTAAAACAAAGCTTTGGCTAAATTGAGACTTGACTGATATGATATCGTGTAATCCTTTTCATCATAACTTAGACATAAGTCCATAATTATACACCTCCACTGTACCAAACGTTTTACTTTATGAAGAGTGTGTAAGAATATGAGAAAAAGAAATTGAGAAAGAATAATAAAAAAGGAAATTAAAAAGGCAAAAGATAACAATTGGCATTACATTTAATATTTTGAAAATCAAAGATGAAAGGAAAGAAGGTAGAAGAAAGTGCCACAAGCGAGAATTGCCCTGCCAGAAATGGTTACATTTAGCCATTTCATCTTTAATATGATGCGACATTGCTGCCAATCTATTCTTCTTCTTCTATGTGCCCTGTCCCTTCAGGACGTAGGCGATCATGGCCTTCCACTTTTTCTTATCCCTGGTGGCTCTGAGCACGCCTTCTCCTGTTACTCCATGCAATCCTCGTTCCGTCATCCACCTGATTGGGTCCTTCAAATATGTTATCCTTCAAATATGTTATCCGTTGCTTTCCCCTGTCTCTTTCTCTCTCTATCTGGCCTGTTAGTATCAGATTCTCCAAGCCCTCCTTCCTCATTGCATGTCCCAAGAACTTCAGTTGTCTCTTCCTGATGCTCAGTATTAATTTCCTTTTTGTTTCCATCATTTCCTAGACCTCATCATTGCTCACATGCTCGATCCATGATATTTGCAGCATCCTTCTGTAGAACCATATTTCAGTTGCTTCAAGTTTATTGTGCTTAAATTTTTAAAAAATCTAGGTACCAAAAATGAAAACTCATAAAAACAGCTACCATGAAAATATATATAGAAAAGTTACAAAGAAGCTAGTTTTCGGCGTGAAAAGTGACTGAAGACAAAATGCTAGGTTAGAATCAATAACATAAAAAAATCTTCTTTTGATATTATTAAGAATCTCTAAATGTATAACAGCCCCATATCAGATGTACGAGAACAATATCCAACGTGCTCTTGAACTGCGTTTTGTTCTCTCTAAACTCTACAATAAATATTTTCAATATGATTGTCTTCTGTCAGGGGTTTTGGGATTGACTTTCTTTATCTTTCGTAATTGGGGTTTATTTCACAAGGTAGTTGTACGTATTTTTACATTAAGTCTCATCATGACCAAATCATTGTAATCTATGTTTTCCTTATAACAAGAAGCATATTCCTATTGTTTGTCCTCTGGTAGAGCTCTTCATTATAAATCTTGTTTCGCCTGTAAATGTTAACATAATTATTCTTTTTTCTTTTTTTTTTTTTTGATTTCATTTTCTCAAAAATTTTGTCGTTGCTCATATGTTCAGTCTATTTGGTATTTGTAGTTTCTTTCTGTAGAACCACATTTCTGTTGTCTCAAATCTTTTCTTCATATGTAAGTAGAATGTTCAGCATTCACTTTCATATGGGAAAACCAATTCTACATAACAGTTCAGTACTCTTTTCTCTGTTTCTAAAAAATCTTCATTTATTAGTGTCTGTTTGTTCTTTTACAATGAGGTTACTCTGTACAAGGTTCAAGAGCCTCTCAATATAGAGGATACAGATTAAAAGACTCATCCAAGGAATGTGATAATGCTCCCAAGCGGCCACCGGAAGTGTAAGTGGTATAAAAGGCTTTAGAACGAACAGAAAACTTTATCGTAAACATAAAAACAAGGGATACATCTCTACTCCTGTTCAAAAGACTGAGGAGGAGTGTCAACCAGGCGATAAGTTAACCCACTTAGTCTTATTGATGAGGGAAATAAATAATAAATAAAATTTCAGCTGGAGGTTAGAAGTATAAAGTTGAAGTAGACTTTACAAGAAACCGGAAATCTAATCCTAAACAGGAAACAAGGGATAAATCTCTACTCCTGTTCAAATTACCAGGAAGGAGTATGAACCTATCTACTTCTATTGAGAAAAGAAAAAGTAATTCAATAGTAAATAAAAGTTCAGAGGTTTAAATGATGTTAAAAGTATAGAATTAAAGTAGATTTTAGAAGGAACTAGAAACCCAGTCAAAAACAGGAAACAAGAGATAAAACTCTGCTCTTGTTTAAAAAGCTTGGAAGGAATATGAACTTCTACTGAGAAAAGAAAAAGTAATTCAATAGTAAATAAAAGTTTAGCGGTTTAGACGGAGATTTTAGAAGCATTGAGTTAAAGTAGATTTTAGACGGAACTGAAAACCCAATCCTAAACAAGAAACAAGGGATAAACCTCTACTCCTGTTCAAAAGACCAGGAAGGAGTATGAACCTATCTACTTCTATTGAGAAAAGAAAAAGTAATTCGATAGTAAATAAAATTTCAGATCTTCAGAAGAAGATGTTAGAAGTATAGAGTTAAAGTAGAATTTAGAAAGAACTGGAAACCCAATCCTGAACAGGAAACAAGGGAGAAACCTCTACTCCTGTTTAAAAGACCGGGGAGAAGTGTGAACCGAACGATAAGCTAACCAACCTACTCTTATTGAGAAAAAATAGTAAATAAAATGTCAGAGTTTTAGTGGAGACGTTAGAAGTATAGATTTGAAGTAGATTGTATAAAAACCGGAAGCTTATTCCTAAACAGGAAAAAATGGTTAAACATTTATCCCTGTTCAAAATGCTAGGATGGAGTTTAATTTTGTAAGACATTTTCTACTGTTCTAATGCACATTCGGATTTCGGTGTCATATTTTTCTTCCGTGGTTAAAACACTTCCTAGATATCTAACTCACTGCAGTAGCAATTTGGTCAGCAAGATGTACTTGCCGACTTTCCACCAAGTTTAGTGTAGACATACAAGTCCAAGAGAGAATATATTTATTTTGAATATCACACTCAGTGCACTAATGAATAGTCTAGACAATCAATCTTATAAACCATCACTTTATGCGAAACAGTTATTCGACATAGGTATATATATATATATATATATATATATATATATATATATATATATATATAGTATTATTATTATTATTATTATTATTATTATTATTATTGGCTCTCCTGTCGATTTCGACGTATGAGTGTCTAACTCAGACTGCCACACAAAGAATTGTTTAGAGTGGTGAAGTTTTGTGTAGCACCATCCACACTTTTTGGAACTGCTGATAACAAACAATAGGTGCAGAAGTTTGCCACAGATCGCATGAACAGCAGCCTTCAGTTATTTAACCCATAACTGGAGGGAAGGGACGGATTAATACCTTTCTCAAGGGTACCAGTGCGTAAGTGAATGCAGAGTGTTCGACTGGAATTGGAACTCTACTTCCCGATTTTCCTTTCCAAGCCGACATCCACCGCACCACAACGCACATCCATCAATAATCGATTTCAGTACTTGGTATTCCCAAGCGGTCACCCATCTAAGTACTGACCAGGCTCACCGTTGCTAACTTATTACGGTCATATCACTTTGAAT
Source organism: Ascarosepion bandense (assembly GCA_037127315.1). Classification (NCBI taxonomy): domain Eukaryota; kingdom Metazoa; phylum Mollusca; class Cephalopoda; order Sepiida; family Sepiidae; genus Ascarosepion; species Ascarosepion bandense. The sequence continues at coordinate 2,152,130 of JBBBDQ010002014.1, forward strand.
ACACCGGTTTCTGCTCGATATATATATATATAGAGAGAGAGAGAGATAGAGAGAGATAGAGAGAGAGAGAGAGAGAGAAAGAGAGAGAGAGAAAATATACATCAAACCTCTCACAACTAAACATATGTACACGAGCACAATTTCAGACGTATACAGAGTCAACAAGCGAGGATTTAATTTCATATAGATTCATTCATCTGTATTTACACTATCTTATACACTCACATTTATAAAAGAACAAGAAATACTTGAAAATGTCTTATACACTTCACTGACAAGAAATATCTCTGGTCTGTCTAATATGATTACGAGAGCGGATTAGCAAATCTATGTAACACGACTGCTTCAATGAGTAACGGACTCGCCTCGTTTGTCTAATGACGTAATAATTTAAGCATGCAAGTTATACGATAGCATTCGATTCTTAATGCTTTCATTGATAATGATGATTTTTCGTCGTAGTTGTAATGCTTCTGTTGGTTATTTTATCATTTTGGTGTTTTCATTGCTGTTGTAAAAATAGCAATAAAAACAACATAAAGATAAGATTTCATTGGTTAAAATTTTATACTCATGTTGTTTTGTTGTTGCTATGAAATAAACGAATAATATTTTAAAGTTTCATTACCGGAAACTTCCTTACTGTTCAGTTTAATGATTTAATCGACATGGGCACCCACCGGCACTTTCCAAAAAGTGGGAAAATCTATACATTCGAAATAATATCATCGGTAACCGTGCTAACGGAAATCAAGATATTTTTAAATAGAATCATAAAGTTGCAGACAAATAAAACTATTGTTCTGTAACTTTGTTCTCTATTGAATATAAGCATAAATAAGTATGAAGTCAATATGTTTATGTTGATTAATAGAATGGTTAAGGCAAATGTGTTTTTATATAAAATCATAATTTTGGGTTATATTAAACAACTATATTACGCCATTATTCTTTGTTGAGTATACGTATAAACAAATATAAAGGCAACCGATAGGCAAAGGTCTTTTTTATATGGGATCATAATGTTGTGGTTATATAAACCAATTATATTACCCCATTGTCTTTTTTTTAGTATATGTATAAACAAGTATAAAAACAACCGATTTGTTGATTACTGGGATGGTCAAGGCATAACTCTTTATATGTGAACATAACATTGTATCTTAGAAATCAATTATTCTCCTCATTATTATTATTTTTTTTAATCATATCACCCCAAGCAAGGCAAAAATGCCACTGATGCGCAGGGGGCTACGTAAGAGTGAAAAGACTGGAAATGAGAAAAACCCGGAAACCACAACCTAAACAGGAAACAAGGGATGAGCCTCTTCACCTGTTCAAAAGACGTGGGTGGAGTGTGAACCGGGCGATAGTTTAGTCTATATACTCCAATTGAAGAAAAAAAAATAAAGAAAAGAGTGAAAAGATTGGAAAAAAGAAAAACCGGAAACCACAACCTAAACAGGAAACAAGGGATGAGTCTCTACACCTGTTCAATAGACGTTATCCTTTATTCATTATATTCATTATCCTATGTACACGTATAAACAAGTATAAGCGCAAATAACCAGTTGATCATTGGGATGGGCAAGGCGAAATTCTTTTTATATGGGATCATAACGTTGTGGTTATAAAAACCAATTGTACAGTCTTATTATCCTTTTCGAATTTTAAATACAGATAAGGACAAATGACATAGTGATGTAAGAATAAAGCCAGTATTTGTTTTCACTATCTAACGGAGGCATATGGGGATGGATGATAATGTTGATTTTTATGTTTAATGATTATAAAATTTTTATATTTCTTATAAATATATCGAACATGTATGTATGTATGTGTATATATTTCCATTCATTAGTCTGTTTTATGTATGCATATGTATACTTACATTTTTTATACGTATATATGTACACCCCTCTTTATATGTTTGTTTTATTTATATGGCATATATGTATGGATGTAATTATGTCATTTTTTATATACACATTTATGGATAAATGAATGGAGTGATATGTAAATGAGGGAGGAATGTTTGCTATTATGTGTACGTTTTATGTATCTATGTGTATATATGCGTATGCGTGCTGTATTTATCTCTGCATGAATAACTGTTCATATACTATCAGTATGTATGTATGTATGAATGTATGTATGTATGTATGTGGCTACTGGCTAAAACTTAAATTCTCATAAACTCATAAGAGTTGGACATCATTCAATACAATGCCATGAAAATGTTATCAAACAAACATTAAAAATTAAAAATTGATAAAAGTGAATTAATTTTTCAGATTATTGTATGTACCGAAATTATTTCATTGGAATAGCAAAAATTTCTTTTAAAACTAAGCAAATTAATAAGAAACAGAAAAGTAATGTTAGAAACAAATAAAATATTTCTGAAATGCTGTATATCAATCTTATTATAGGCCTGAAAGCTGGAACATAAGCGCAACAAGGAAATTTTAAATAAAATAAAACCGAAAAAGATATTCATAATTAGAATTAGAAATACATTTAAAAATTCATAAGCACATAAAGATTGCTTAGAAAATTTGACACTCATAGGACATATTAAATCTGAAAATCAATCCAACTGTCAAAATTGCTGTATTTATAATAAATATATATTGTATATACAAATTATAAATTTAAAATAAATTATTATAAATATCTGACATTTTCTATATTTAACCATTCTCGGTATCCTTACCCACTATCACCCACCCTCTGACATTTCCTATATTTAACCATCCTTCCTCTACTCTATGTAGCCCCCTGCGCAGTAGTGGCAGTGAAATGCCTTGCTCGGGGTGAAACGCTTATAAAAAAAATTCTACTCCTGCAGCTTCTTCTCTCGCACTTCCTGCCTGTGGAACCCGCTCCCATATTCTTGCTTTCCTGACGGCTACAACCTCCAGGAATTTAAATGCAATGTCAATACTCATCTATTAACCACTTGACTCTAATTTTTTCCCCACCCCGTATATCTTTTTCTTTCTCTCCACCTTTGAAACTGTCATCACACCTGCATTCCCATCTTTCTATTGCTCCTTTCTAACTGGTTCATCTTCCTCTTCACTCTCTCCCAATTAATCTTTTTACACTTATGTAGCCCCCTGCATATTAGTGGCATTACCGCCTTGCTCGGGGTGAAACGATTAAAATAATAATAATAATAAATTGTCTTTTAGAATGCTTAGAAAATTTGATATTCACAGAACGGAGCTTTAAAGGGAGCTTTTGTGAATGGATGGCAGAACGGAGAATGGGGGGAATATTAAGTAATGAATCATTGCTTAGAGCTGAAAATGATAGGAAGTTGTGGATAACCACGGTTTTTACGTCATGAATTTACACAGTAGATAGAATATGGTTTTAAGATATTATTGTTCGACATGATATGAATATTGAGGAATTCTAGTTCTTGACTACGACGAATGATTAATTTATCTTGCCACAAATCACAAAACAGGCAGATGTTCCTTTCCTCAAATATCATAAAATTCAAGATCACATACGACAATTACGAAATTAGAACTCCTCTGACTATACTGTTGCATAAATCGCCAATTTATTTATTGTGAATTGGCATTAATCATTCTAATTAAATTTTCTAGAATTAAAGGTTTTCATTAATCTAATAATTGTCAAACATTGATTAACTGGAAAACATAAAAATACATAATTTTATCCAGTGAGTAATGAAATTTATCGATATTTCACAAAATGCAATATTTGTTTTTTTTTTTTGTTTCTTTTTTTTCAGATTTATAAAACTCTCTTGGACGCATAGAAAGCTTATATATATATATATATATAAATATATATATATATATATATATAGAGAGAGAGAGAGAGAGAGAGAGAAAGAAAGAGAGCGAGCGTCTGAAAGGCTAGCAAATTATTAAATTAAAAAAAACTAACCAACTATTTAACCAGAGAAATGAAATTCCATCGTAAAAAATTAAATTAAATTACAAGTTAAATAAAATTTTAAGTTTACCATACTCTGTCATAGTTTCAGATCCATATTTATTTTGTGCCGATGATTCGTTAAGAATTTTTGCGTATTGAGGAAATTGAGGTTGAAATTTTCTGTATTTTATATATATATATATGCCTGTATATGTACAACTAATTTGTCTTATGTATGTAATCGTATGCCGGCATTTGTTACTTTGTGCACTTGCGTATCTATGTGTTGTTACTAGAATTCAAATGATCCCACTATTTTACACTTTCAGATTCCCTTTTTTGTGGTAACTTATCATTTGTTAATTTTGTGTATTGAAGAAAGGAATCTTAACACATAATTTAATGTATAATATATAAATTACATATATATATATATATATATATATATATATATATATATATATATATTTATATATACAATATAATATATATAAATAAATCTATATATATAATATATACAAGAAATTATGTGTATAATATAAAAACATTACATACATATGATATATTGACTGGAAAACTCAATACATAATTATATACATGATATTATATATATATATATATATATATATATATATTTACGCGCTCATACCCTGATTGAGCACTCTGGAAGAATGCTAGACTTTGAAAAACAGTAACTACCCTGTCATCTACGCATCGTTCATTCAACAATGAATTAGAACACTCTCATCTATTGGGCGTGTATAATGATAATATACACGCTAAAAAGTCTGCCTTCTTCTACCGAATGCCCGTAGCTCAGAGGTAGAATAGCCGACTGACGCCAATTCAGTTGGGTTTCAATCCTGGGTAAAAAGCAATCGGTTGTCTAACTATATATATACGAGATTATAATTATACTCGTGTCGAAAACCTTTCTCGAAAACTTTCGACGGAAGGAAAAAATGGTTTTAAAAAAAGAAAGAGTTTAGTACATGAACGAGCTTTTCCTGACGATCGAGGTATGTTCGTCTGGCTCATTAGGTGTTATATATATATATATATATATATATATATATATATATATATATATATCAAAGATTGAGCCCTGTTTGTAGTAAAATAGTGTTTGATGTATAACAAAACTAAAATCTATAGTAATTATAAATGTACACTTTTTTCTTGAATATATATATATATATATATATATATATATATAATAACAAAAAGAATAATAACAAAAATAATAATGCTAATACTAATAATTGTTATAATATATTTCAGTTCGTCTCGAAAAATCCACCGAGAAGATACTCGAAGGAGAAAAAAGGGGAAGTAAAAAAAGAAACAAACCAAGTACTTGAACATACGTCAAAATACTCGAAGGAAAGAAAAAAACCCGAGACGGGAATTCTAACACTAAAGTGCTCAATACAATACTAGAGCAACAAAGAAATAATAAATCTAAGTCAGAGCCAACAAACCTACCTAGGGTTTACCCTACGGTTTGTCAGGGTAAGATGGAGGCATCAAAAACGTAATAAGAAAATGTATTCTCAAGTAGTTTCAGATCACTCGGTCACTTATAAATAACCTTTGAGGTAATAAAACAATCGGATTAAAAATAATTTTTTTAATTCTTTATAAACACGCATTCCCTAAATAGATAAATAGAATGTGTTGCACTATAACGCTTTTTGTATCCAAACAGTATAAGCACACTGGATTATCCGGTGGTTTCTTCTACAAATGGAACGTAGGTTTGTACCTTGCTGGAGAGTGCGTTTTCTTTATTTTATTTTCTTGAGAGTGCATGCTGGTACCCGTAATACACACTGCTTGAAAATAAACATCTCTGATATCTACTAAAAATAACATCTGAAGAAATATATAATTATATATATATGAGTGTGAGTATGTGAGTATGCGTACGCTAGATATTCTATGAAGTGACATTATTAAATTTGTTATTTCTAATAAAATATGATGAATTACTGGATCGTTTTATTTTATTAGAAGCAATAAAACAATATTAAAATTGTGTAACTGAAGAACTATTTATATTATAAACAATACTGCTTTATATAATTTTATTTGAAGCAGAGAGAGCGCCCAGTTCGCACTTCTCCCTGGTTTTATGAACAGGAGTTGTTTGTTTGTGTTTCCGGTTCCTTCTAAAGTCTTTTTTATTCTCTTTCACCCCCAGTAGACTCTTTCATCTTTTTAGCATTAGTGACTTGTTTGGGGTGAATTGATTACTAAAATATATTTTTGCCTTATTCAAAATCCAAGTATTTGATAAAAAAGCTAAAGTGATGTTTTGAACAAAGTTTATTAAATTTATTATTTGAAAATTATTATATTTATTTACTTTTATGCTGAAGCGTTGATAAATCCCATTTAAGAAAATATTGCTAAATAGAGACACAGACTTTATTAAAAAATATACAAAGATGATTTTAAAAACGTCTAAATTGAATCGTTATTCTTATGAAAAAAAGGTATGAAACTGTTTTGGTTCCATCATTGAGAGTTCTAATTACTAAAGGAAACATAACAGGAACAAAAAAAAATAACATTTTTTTAATGTTCATCAACAGCCAATAAGAGTAAAAGGACTAACTTTATTTCAACCTCAGTGAATATGGCACAAACTGTGTTAAATGCGAAGAATTTCTATTTGCGTTGATGTCAGAAGAGAAAGGGGAGCGCGCACGAGCAGGGGTAAGGGGCGGGACTACCAGATGATGACTGTAGCACCAGGTACTCTTGACTTGTCACGAATTACCAGATTACGATGAACGAACAATAATGAATGAATTTTCTGACGAGTATCGCAAATGACGCTCATGTATAACGGTGTCCCCCCTCTCTCTCTCTTTCTCTCTCTCTCTCACACGCATGTTCTCTCACCCGCTTGCTCATTCTCCCCTCTCTTTTTTTCTCTCTCTCTTTCTCTCTGTCTCTGTCTCTCTGTCTCTCTCTCTCTCTCTTTCTGTTTCACGGAGCATGTGTGCTTGCGCGTGCGTGTGCTATCTGTGTGCGGAGTCTGGGTCGGTGTGCAGTGAGGGTATACGCCAGTGCAAGAGTTTGCCTGAAAAATTCCTCACGGAAATATGACAAACAGCGAAAATGACACAATGGATGATGAGGCGATGTTTGGCGAGTAGGGGAATGGTATGTGGAGGGAATCAAAGAGTGATGGGGGTAAAATTAGCTTGCACATTGATGACTGTGATGGGTTTGCTAGTGTTTGTCTGGTCTGCCGTTTTGAAAGGAAAGGGAGCGCACATAGGAGCAGCGCAAAAAAAAGAAAAAGAAAAAAGAAAAAGACATCGCTCGCGAAATTAAGCACCAACGAACGCCGATGTCTCAGAATAAGCGCTCATCGATTTCATTTTTAACCAATTTGTTTATTAATTTGTGTGTTTTTATTCATTTTTTTCTTTGTTTTGTCTCCAGTTATGATACAAAGTTTAAAAATTGGGCTACAAATAACATCAGGAGATTTCATGGAGTCTCGCCTTTTCAGCTTCACCGGTTCGAATGAAAAAACACTCTGGAACAACACAGACGCCTTAAAAAATTGCAAAAAAATTTATACCAAAAAACACAATTTAAGTTATAAAAAAGAATTTATTAGAAACTTATAAACAAATAAAAGAAAGGAAATAAATATGCTAACAAATATCCACTTTTGAGATTTAAAATTGTACTGAGATTGTTGAAAAAACTCGTAGTCGTCTTAATATGTACTTAATAAAATGATAAAAACAAGCATTAAGTTTTAATTTTTACATTTAATTTATGAAAATATTATCATATTTACATTCCACCTACGAAAGATCATAATTATAAGGTTGAATTTGATATATCAATGAACTGATACAAAAGCATTATCAAAAATTTAAACGAATATAGCTAAACATTGGTTTTATTTTAAAATCCCATTTTGTAAAAATTTGACAGTATATCCTTAACTTAAATAGACCCACACTCTTCATAGTTTTAGATTATATGCTTAAAACACACATGAGCGAATTATAGACAATAAAATTAATCCAATGTATAATAAATATAGTTTTATACATATAAATCCAAGTTGACAGATATTCGTCACAAAGGAAAATTGACAATATTGAGTCTTAAAGTTACTTTGCAATACTAGATATGTTAGGTTAAAACAAACGAGAAAAAACAGACCATTAGATAAAAATGACTCTGTACGCCATTTTCAGAAAGTTACTAAATACAAATAACATGTTTAATAAATTTAAACTATGCTAGACACATGTTTAGTATTTAAATATACTTAAATATTTAAATATATATTTGTAATCAACATTAAAAATAATGTTTATTATCTTTTGATTTACATCCAATTTTCATGACTTTGACATATTTAATCTATGAATGTCCTTATTTAACCATATGATGATAATAAATGAAGAACTCACCATATGAGGGAGTGCTAAATATTATCGTCTAATTAAGAAAGGATCTTTTTTAATTTGATATTTGGTCATTTGTTTAAGATGGATCGGATGATCAGTGCAAAACAATCTCCAAAAGATATATTGTCAATATTCAACAAATTTTGTTCTCTGGCAACTTTTATAAATCATTATGTCGGTATTATTTCATGAGACAAATAAAAGCAGATTTATCACTTCGATTTATTTATATAAAGTATTGAAATAATTTAATTTATATATATTTCATACTCCTGTCAATTAAATTTATAAATGATAAATGTAACTCCTAATATATATATAATGATTCCTAATATATAAATATATATATATATATATATATATATGTGTGTGTGTATGTGTGTGTGTGTGTGTGTGTGTGTGTACACTACAGGTAAAATGTTTGGTGGCACGCTGTATCTCTTTAAAAACACATTAAAATTAATCTTTATAAGTAAAAGGCAAACTTTCAGTAACTACATTGTATTTATTTTATTTTAACAAAATATATGCACTTAACTATAAAAGAATCATCAACAGAATCACCACCTGAGTTAATTAAAGCTTTACAAATTATTGGCATTCTTGCCAAGAGTTGTTTTTTTTTAAAAAAATAAATAGATGGTGAACCTTCTCAAGAATTATTCAAGTCCTGAAAAACCTCGCTCTCCCTCTTTGGATATTCTCTTCGATTTCTCTTATACTATTTATTCCATACTTATTTCTTGGAAGAAAAATTAGGACTTTGAAGTGGCCAAGTCATAGTTTTTAAAATGTTGTTCTTTTTTCTTGAATCAAGGTAATTATAATATAATTTAGATCATTTTTGGAATCCCTATTTTGTTGAAGGTTGATTTTTTCAGTTTTGTGTTAGCTAGATGTTATAGTATGTCTTTGCAAAATCAAATAATATTGTTCTTTTTTCATGATTCCCTTAACATTAATCATCCCTTTTGATAATCCCAAGAAGTCTACTAAGGAGTTAATGAATTAAAAAAACATTATTTCTCATAAAAAATATTCATAATTTCGTAAAATGAATAGTGGAGAAACAAATCAAAATGTAAACTTTTTGATTGTTATTAGAATCTGTAAAAAGTGAAACATAAAAGTGCTGTTGTTACTGAAATTTTATCTTTTACTTAAAAAATAAAACCGTACCACGTTTTGAAGTGTTTTTAAACAATTGCAGAACGACCAAAACTTTTTGTTTGTAGTATATATAGTTATTTAAAAAAATATGTGTTTGGGTATATAATCTAGCCGATTCAATTTGTTTTCATTTTAGTCCATGTTCTTACAACCTTTTACCTTTCTTGTATTATCACAATATAGAATATTTCATGATAAAAGTGTTAAAAGCATAAACAAAAAGAAAATGATACTGAATTAAATTGGCTACCTTATATATGCAAAACATTAAATAATTTAAATTTTAGCGTCATTTCTCCTACATGTGCATATGTAATCACATTAATGCAAAAATCACCTTAGTCAGATGAAGACCTAAAAGACAAATCGCATCACATTAAATTTTTTCGACTTTTTCATACATTTTCCTAGGAAATGTATATCAATCTAAAATGTTTCACTTTTATCAAACCTTCGTCAGAGATTGAGAAAAATGACAAAAAGACAATTTGTCTGTTTTCTCTCATCTCTAACTAAGCTTTAATAAAAGTGAAACATTTTAGATTGATATACGTTTCCAGTTTATACTTTATCATATCCCGTCGGATTCCGATGCATCATTTATCTGCTTTTGATCTTTAACTTATATATATATATATATATATATATATATATATATATATATATATATATATATATAAGAGAACACTGAGGACAACACTAAGAGCAGTAGTCTCTTTCATGCTTCAACACAATCCACGAGTTGGAAACTGCGTTGAAGTATGAACCAGAATATCGCCGGTTGGTGCTTTCCTCAGTGTCTACAGTTATATTTACATATGCTCTATGTCTGATATTGATCCCTGCTACCTATAAGTATAACATATTTTAAAAATTCTATTCTTGTCACTAGCCCACACACACACAGACACACACACACAGACACACACACAGATACACACACACACACACACACACACACACACACACACACACACACACACACACACACATATATATATATATATATATATATATATATATATATCGAGATGTCAGAATATACTCTCAAGCTACGAAAATAAAGTTAACAGATATAGGCTTTGAAAGATTTCTAAGAGTAATATGCATTCTTTAATATGGATAATTGAAACTTGCTTTGCTGTGAAGTCACCAGTGGTTCAGTGGTTGAAGCATACCAAAATCTGGTATAATTCTATAATTCTATTCATGAGCACTATGAATCTACAGACCAGAATATTTACTTGAAAAAGAAATGTACCTTTAAAAGCCTTTAATATCCTCACTATTTCATATATATATATATATATATATATATGCACGTGCACGTGTGTGTGTGTATGGGTGTGTGTGTGTGTGTATAAGTCGTTAATAAATTTTAAATTGGCATGTATTTTTTTGTTAAGGAAGGCATTTACTTTAACATAATTTTAGATGATCTAACCTGTAGTTCACATTTTATTACAAAAATGGTTGTTTTTTATTTTGTCGACATCATACCATACTAGGGTCTGTTGGGCATGTCTGTAAGAAAAAGAGAAATATGACAGTTCATTCAACTAGAAATTTGAAAAAGGCATACTGTACCGCTTAGCATTCGTGCCGGAAGCTCTCATGTGAACATTTCAAAGTGTTTGGGTGTAATGCTGAGGACAGTGCAAAGGAATTGGAAAGAAGTGAATGAGATTAATGATGATTACGAAAATGTTTGGAATGATAACTCTGATCGCAAAGTTATGCCTTCGTCTATTTTCCCACAGAGCTTCAGACTCAATATGGAGACCTAGATCAAGAGAAGGCAGTGCTGCCTGGATCAAAAGTGTGGCTACTGGAAGACCCTAACCCTGGCAACAGGACTCTGAACTATGCCACACAATCAAGAACCAGTCATGGTTGTCAGAGAAATTCTGCAACCACATCATCCCTTACATCGACACACTTAATACCCCAGATTGAAACTCCTTTATTATGCATGCACAGTTGAGCGAGAGACAAACAAAAATCCTTGAAACACCAGAGATGAACTAAAGACAAGGATGATGGCAGCATTCATCAGCTAAAACAAGGAGACCTCCCAGAAATGTTTCAAGAGCTTCCTAAGTCGTCTAGAGGCCGTGGGTAAAATCAATGGCGATTTTATTGAATAAATTTACTCTTTAGTACGTCAAGATACTTTTGTAAAATTTTGATAAGTATATCAGCCAAAATAAAATGTCAGTCCTATTTTCCTTTTTGCATTTAAACAACAATTCATCCATAGCACGTTGTGTACACACACACACACACACACACACACACACACACACACACACACACACACATGTATATATATGTATATATAGAGTAAGATGAAGATAACGAGACAACGCAGAAAATGTATTAACGTGGAGTTTCACTGCATGTATCTTATCTTTGGATTCCTTTCCTCAGGTTAAAATGAAAGAAAGGTAATATGTAAGAAAAAATTCCTGGAATCTATAAGTTATAATAAATTAAATTAAATTAGGTGATTTATCACTTCAAACTCAAGAGAATGCTGGTCTTCCTATATATGATTGAGCACACTGGAAGAATGGTAGACTTTGAAAAACAGTCGCTACTCTAGCAACTGCGCATCGTTCATTCAGCAATGAATTAGAACACTCAGCTGTTGGGAGTGTATAATGATAATATGCACACTTAAAAAGTCTGTCTTCTTCTACCGAGCGCCCATAGCTCAGAGGTAGAATAGCCGACTGACGCTAATTTGGTCTGGTTTCAATCCTGGGTTAAAAGCAATCGGAGTCTAACCGTACTGATGAGCTGTGTTACGACAAAACTCATCTGTCTGCGGATGACTATCTATCTATCTATCTATCTATATATATATATATATATATATATATATATATATATATAATTATATAGTTATGAATTAATTGTACATTGCGACACGGAAATTTCTATGTTTCAAGATAGATTCTCATCATCAGGCAATGTTGATGTTGGTTGTACAGATGAATTACATTTAAATTATGTAAATTATGATTTAAATGTAAATCATCTGCACAACCAACATCAACATTGCCTGATGATGAGTATCTATCTCGAAACATAGACATTTCCGTGTCGCAATGTACAATTAATTCATAACTATATAATTATATTCAGCTGTATAACATTTATTATATTGAGCACTGTTCATAATTAAATAAATGCCGGGGTACTCAAAATAATAAAACCTTGAGTCCACTTTACCTGGAAATATATATATATATATATATATATTCGTGTATTTAGACAGCAAATTTTCTTTTAGACATGTCAGATTAAATAAATTTCAGACCATGTATCTGCTTATTTTTAATAAAATCCGTTCATATTAACGGATAATCTTTTGCGTATTATAATTGAAAGATATAAGAAATGTGCTGTAACACATGATTTTATTATACATTTCTCGATATTTCCAAGAAGTTTCAATTTCCTTCTGAGATTATCTTCAGGGGCGTGAGTTGTGATAATAAGAAATAACCACAAAACTGTGTTGCTAAAAAATACTGTAAATTTTTTTCTTGCTTCGAATGTTATATTATAAATTGACAAATTGCTTAGCGTTCATTAGAACGTGAAAATTATCCCAAATGGAAATTTTTTTTAATATTGTAATGTCATGACCATGCATGACAAAACTGTTCTTTTCGTAAACATTTTAGAACATTACTACAGTATTCATAGATGGTTCTATTAATTGACAGCTTAAGTTTGTTTAATGAATATTACCTCGAGTATCTGTAGTTGGCTTTTGTAGTTTTCTTGGTGTTGGATAGTTTTGTAATCAATCATTATTTTTTATATTGTGAATGTAAACAGGAATGTTGTTGTAGATGTCTAGAAATGGATGGTTGTAAATCCAACATATATATTTGTTTTTTGTTGGAGATTCATTTTCCTAAGAAACATTTGAATTGATATATAATGTTGGTTTTACGTATTACATCAGTTGGTTGGAAGGAGTTATTATGGATAATTAAATTATTGTATTGTATTTTTTATAATATATTATTCATTTTAAATTTTTATTTGGATCAACAAGAGATATATTAGTACAAATGAGATTTTTTTATGATGTTTTTATCCTGTTTGTAGTTATCGTGTATCTGGTTGCAATAAAAGAGTTTGATATGTTTAGGGTCTTTTGTGGAAGTACCATATTCTATTTTATGCGTGTTGAGATTTTTGAAATATCGTTTTATTTCTTCATCTACAATGTGGTTTGGCAAGTAATTATTTATGAGAGTCTGCTTAATATTTTTCAGTTCAGGGTAAAATATCTTTTGGGGGAAGAAGTTGATTTGTGCTCAGTTAACTAAATTGTGTATAAGTTCTATTTGTAGTAGTTAGGGTATTCACACTTATAGTTGAGAGAGCAAGAGTTTTTGCTGGTTGGTTTTTATAACGAGAGATAGTAAATGTGTTGTTGCTTGCGTCTATTGAAATGTCAAGGAAAGGGATTTTGTTATCTTTGTTAAGTTCGTATGTGAACCTGAGGACATAGGTATTTTTTAAAGCTTTTTTGAAGTTCTGTTATTTCTTCTAGGTTTTTAACTAATATAAGAATATTATCTACATATCGTACGTAGATGGTGGGGTTATTAGTGCTAAATATGTTATTTTCTGTGTAGGCTATGTAAAAGTTACTGAAGGTTGGACCCAGAACTGAGCCCATTGAAACACTATCCCGTTGCACGTATATATTATTTCTGTGATCATAGAATGGGAATTCAGTGGTGCAGGTAAAAAGATTTTTTTTAGTATTTTAGGTTTAATTTTCAGTGGGGAGAAGAGAATTATTATTATATATATATTTTATAATAATGTCAATGTTTTCGCTAACAGGAACGTTAGTGAACAGATTTTCAACATCAAGTGATGCTATTGTTTCATTATTAGGTTTTTCCATTTTTAATATTTGTATAAATGCAAGAGATGATTTAATGCTGTATTTGTCAGGTATGTATGGGGTAATTAGTTGGTTAAGCGTTTTAGTTAGTTGGTATATACTAGTGGGTATTTGTGATATAATAGTGCGAAGTGTGTTTTCATAGAACCATAAATGTATCCTGGTTTATAGCTTCCGATTATTTTGGTGAGTTTTAGATTGTCTCGCATTGTTGGTGTTTTAGGGTTATTGGTAATTTTTTCAATTTGGTGTGATCATCAAGTAACTGTTCTATTTTTAAGTTGTAGTCAGACTTGCTTAAAGCAACAAAGATGTTAACTTTATAACTTTCTTAATTACTATTTCTGGATGGTTGTATAATTCTTTTGCAGCAATCTTCAGTGAAGTCTTATGAGTTTAGACGAATATATCTTTTCGCTGTGTCTGTCTTTTATAGATTCTGCCTTAAGTAGATCACGGAGTTCTGGTTCTGTAGTAATTAGCTGCTGTTCTTTGGGTTTAATTATATTTTTATAGTGTTTCAATCTCGACTTTTTTATGTAGTCCATTATATTTTTTTGTATATATGGGTTAGGTCGAGGTTAAGTAGTTCTTTTTGTTAGTCAGTTAATTCATAATCAGAAATGTTTATAAATCTTTTAGTTATTCAGGACATATATAGTTCCTTTATATAATGTATTAAGTTTTCTTTGAATTTTTAAACTATGTTCCAATCTGTTAGTAATTTCTTTTAGTTTATTTAGAATATAAGTCGTTCAGAGTTGGTACTTCTTTTTAATATGTGATGTATTTCTTGTTTCTGTATGTTGACAGTCGTTAGGTTATAACTAGTTACTTCAATTTGCCTTTTCACAAGGTTAACTTTAAATTGCCAGGTGATATTGTTTTGATGAGCTGCTAAATTATATAATTTAAAATTTGTGTATTTAAGCCGCAATTTTTTTAAACATGTCAGATTAAATAAATTGCAAACATTGTGTCTGCTTATTTTTAAATAAAATCCGTTCATACTCACGGATAATACTTTGACATATGATTTTATTATTACTTTCTCGATATTCCCAAGTTCGTTTAAACTCTTTCCGAGATCATCTTCAGGGGTGGGAGTTGTGGCAACAAAAAATAACCGCAAAACTGTGTTGCTAAAAAGAACTGTAAATTTTCTTCTTGCTTCAAACTCACACCCTGAAAGATGATCTCGGAAGTGAGATTGAAAGTACTTGAAAATATTGAGAAATGAATAATAAAATCATCTGTCAAAGTTACACCTCATTTCTTACAACTTTCAGATATAATACGCGAAAGATTATCCGTCAGTATGAATGGATTTTATTAAAAATGATAGACACATTGTTTGCAATTTATTTAATCTGATATATATATATATATATATATATATATATAATGAAATATTGAAAGAAAAGCTCAGCAAATAGTGAAACGGTTGTAAATTCAGAATTTATTTCAGCATTTGTAAAAATTACACACTAGTATATCAAACCAAAAATATTACATTTAATGCAAAATATTCAAAAAAAATTATGACAGACAAGAACTAATGTTAGAAGAAAAGTAGAGGAGTATACATGTAGACATCGCAACACTAATACAGGAAGTATTGCAAAATTAAGAACACATGTACCAAATTACACATACGCACAAAAATCTTAAAGGAAAAAATATATACAAATGCAAAACAGGAGAATAGATATAAACATGCGAAAAATATGCACACACATATAGATAATTATAAGAGGCCTTATATTCACACAACAATAACACACAATGTTAACTTAAAACTAAAAACTAAAAATAGCCAAACCGAAGTATTGTGTTGTATTGTATACAGTCATATTTTCAACAGAAACATTTTGATAAAGAGTTATGGAAGCAATCATACTCTAACTTAGGCATGGTTGGCCTTTTGGCAGATACAAGTTATTTCTTCGTCAAATGACATGGTGAGATTTGATTGCACAATTACATCTCTAATTATCACTTTTTTGGATTAGTACCGCTCAGTAATTTTTGATAAAATTTACAAAAGGGGGCCGGAAAACTGTATGACTGATAGAAATTCTTTATTGATCTACGATCAATATGAAATACGAACAGATCTATTCGAACATTTTAGACTTTCATTACAAACCTTGCTGCTTTTCAGTGAACATTTGAATATAAGTTGTCTTTCATTCGAGTACTTTCAGCTATCATAAAACACACATACATGCATTGTATATAGTCACATCATCAACAAAAACTCTTTGACAATGACTTATAAAAATCAAAACTGATCAGATGCTGGACAATTAAAAAATGCAACAAGAACATTCGTCGGTATTTAACTAAACTTGTATCAAAAAATAATTTCTGCTCAAAAACATGCGTGTATATGTGTGTGTGGGGGGGCATATTGAAAAATGTTTCGTTGAGTGGTATAAACATATTGTATCTACTTATTTCTATGTTAATTCTGTTTAGTTCTTTAACCAGTTTCTAAATGTGAGATGAAATCCATCAAGGAAGGTGCTGTATTTTTTATCTTATCCAAAATGCATTCGAATATAGTAACAACATATTAAAATGCACATAACATGTATATACTAATATCATTTTACATTTCTACCAATTTCTACTCAGCTTCCTTTTTAAAATGCTTGTTTTGTAAAAATTCAATAATTGCAACGGATAAAATGTCAAAATGATAAATATTATAACAGAGAGCGTTCGCTTGTTTTTAAAAACTTTATCACCATTGAATGTAAATTTTATCACAGGTAGAATAGCAATGTATGTTTTTGTAATTTACTCCTGAAGACGATATTAGAAAAGGTCGAAAATAACTTGGGTTAAAAAATGGTGCCTACCTTGATGAATTTCATTTCAACACCAAGAAACTGATTAGACAACTTGGAAAGGATCAGTTTAAAAAAGTAGACACAGTATACCTTATTATTGAATGAAACATGTTTGAATGATGTGCAGCCTAATATATATATATATATATATATATATATATAGCATCGCTCATTCAGTAACACGAATTGGAGCACTCTAGCTATTGGGCGCGTAATATGATATGCGCTAAAAAAGACTGCCTTCTTCCACCGAACGCCCCGTAGCCCAGGGATAGAGTCACCGACTGACGCCAATTCGGTCGGGTTTCGACGCGCAAATACCCTTGGGAAGGTATTAATGCGTCTCTTCCTTTCAGTTATGGGTTAAATAACAGGACAGATTGGGTTCTATAGCCTTGGATGGCAACCAATCTACCGCAGAAAGCAATGGCAACCTACTGCGGGATAATCTTCTGCCCAGTCAGTCATGTCTCTTTCGAGACATGATCGCCCAAGCGTGTTTCACGTATAACACTTAACTGACTGACTTTGAGCCTGGGTTATGTAGCAATCGGAGTCTAACCGTACTGATGAGCTGTGATACAGCGAAACAGATCTGTCTGCGGATGACAATATATATGTATATATATATATGTGCATATATATATGTATATTTTCAGTAAACCAAAGGTTTTTGTTATTTAAGTTTAAATCATCCGCACAACCAACATCAAACATTGCCTGATGATGAGAATTTATTTCGAAACATAGAAATTTCCGTGTCGCAATGTAAAATTAATTCATAACTACATAATTTATATATATATATATATATAAGGCATATCTTCATTCACACATGTTATATATATGTGTGTGTGTGTGTGTGTGTGTGTGTGTGTGTGTGTGTGTGTGTGTGTGTGTGTGTGTTTCATTGAATAATATACAAATATTGTGTCTATATATATATACATATATGAATCGGAATCAGAGAAGATGATAGAATAAAGAAAAAGAAGAAATACGGAACGTATCTGAATCTAACGTTTCACTTTTATCAAAGCTTCTTCAGAGACGGAGAGAAAAATGTTACACTTGACACATATCTGACCAATTAAACCCAAATCATGACATACCACTATACTGTCTCTTAAAAAAAAGTCCAACCTGCTAAATTGAAATACGTTTTGTCTTTGTTCTTTTCTATTTATCATACATACATACTTACATCTATCTATCTATCTATCTATCTATCTATCTATCTATCTATCTATCTCAGACTGTTCATATCTATCTATCTATCTATCTATCTATCTATCTATCTATCTATCTATCTATCTATCTATCTATCTAAACTGTTCATATCTATCTATCTATCTATCTATCTATCTATCTATCTATCTATCTCAAACTGTTCATATCTATCTATCTATCTATCTATCTATCTATCTATCTCATCTATCTATCTCAATCTTTTCATTATCTATCTATCTATCTATCTATCTATCTATCTATCTATCTATCTATCTATCTATCTATCTCAAACTGTTCATATCTATCTATCTATCTATCTATCTATCTATCTATCTATCTATCTATCTCAATCTTTTCATTATCTATCTATCTATCTATCTATCTATCTATCTATCTATCTATCTAAGAGTTTTATTTTTAATCCGATATTTTCTTAAAGGGAAGAAACTTACTAGACGGACTTTCTCTATGGCTGAGGTCAAAAGAAAGTTTCTCTTTCAAAATGGTACTCAAGTTTTTATACTGTCGGTGAGAATATTTTCTATATTAAAAATTCTCTAGTGAGTAGGCCCATAAACACAAGATTTAAAATAAAAATAGACGTCTACTTTAAACATGGGTGTCTACCAAAAATAAATTTTGAAGTAACAAATGCAATAACCATTGATTTCTTTTGTCTACTTAATTCCTGTGTTCATGTTACTCTCTCTACTTAATAATGTTTTCTTTTTCTCGTATTCTAACATACTTCTATCCTTTATGTTTTCCTTCCTTCCTCCCTTACTTCCTTAAATTTATCTATTTTTGCATGTATGTGTCTATCTATCTTAGTAGCTTTAATTATTGCTGGCGGTGACATTACACACACACACACACACACACACACACACACACACACACACACACACACACACACACACACATACATATATATATATATACATATATATATATATATATATATATAGTCATCCGCAGGCAGTACGACATCCGATTGCTTTTTACCCAGGATCGAAACCCGTTAGTCAGTAATTCTACATCTGAGCTATGGTCGCTCAGTAGAAAAAGGCAAACTTTTAGTGTGTAATATATCATGTATACACACGCCAATAGCTAATGTTTTTTAAAAGTCTACCATTTTAAAAGTCTACCATTCTGTGGATGTGTGTTGTGGTGCAGTGGATATCGGCTTGGAACGAGAAATTGGGGAGCTGAGTTCGAATTTCAGCTGAATTCATTACATTCTCTTACGCGCAAGTACCCTTAGGAAAGGTATTAATCCGTCTCTTCCCTCTAATTATGAGTTAAATAACAGGACAGATTGAGATCTATAGCCTTGGCTGGCAACCAGTCTAATGGCAACCTTCTGCGCGATAATCTTCTGCCCAGTCAGTCATGTCTCTTTCGAGACATGATCGCCCAAGCGTGTTTCACGTATGGCACTTAACTGTCTGACCATTCTTCCAGAGTGCTCAATCAGAGTGTGAGAGCATAAATAGTCATCCGCAGACAGATCTGTTTTGCTGTATCACACCTCATCAGTACGGTTAGACATCCGATTGCTTTTTACCCAGGATCGAAACCCGTCAGTCGATGATTCTACTACTGGGTTATGGTCGCTCAGTAGAAAAAGGCAGACTTTTAGCGTGTGATATATCATGTATACACACGCCAATAGCTGAGAGTGTTCTAATTCATTACTGAATGAACGATGCGTAGATGCTAGAGTAGCTACTGTTTTTTAAAACTCTACCATTCTTCCAGAATGCTCAATCAGGGTGTAAGAGCGTTAATAGTCATGCAGACATCTGTTTTGCCGTATCACAGCTCATCAGTACGGTTAAACATCCGATTGCTTTTTACACAGGATCGAAACCCAATTGAACAGTCGGCGATTCTATTTAAAAAATCCGAAATTTACGTAAGCCCTATGGTCATTTCCGCAAGGAAAAACATTTTTACTTATTATGCAAATACACCACAAAATTTATTTACCGGATGTTTACTCACAAAGAATATTATACTCGGAAGTTTACATGAAAGAAGAAAAAAAAGTAAGATAAAATAAGAATGATAGGAGGTGTGTTAAAAGAAAAATTAGATTATGTTAGAAGTTTATCGTGTAGACATTGATACGGAGGGGAGGTAAAAAGAGGGAAAGAAAAAAAGAGAGATGGCGAAAAGGATTCAAGACGCTATCAATAAAAATGACTTTTAGATTTCATCTATGTTAAGAAAAATTAAGCGTGTTGCAAGAAAAGAAGTGGTGAGAAGGAAACATAGAAAGAAGGGGGAAAATAAAACAACGGGGTAGACAAGGAAAGAGATAAAGGAGAGATGAGGGGAAAGATGAAAAAAAAAAGAAAAAGTCACGACAGACAGCCGTCAAAAGAAACGCCAGCTAAATGAGAGTGTGAAGAAAGGGATAGATACATAAAATGGAAAAAACAAAAGGAAAAATAAAACGGAAAAAGGAAATATTCAGAACTGCCAAAAGATTTTTCAAAAGTTTTTCCGTTTAAGATAATATCGTCTTATTATTTTCGGGATAAAATTACTATAAACTCTACTATTGGAATAAAAGGGGAAGTTCAGAAATGGGAATATTGCATTGGAGTTGGTGTAAAAAGATGATTTTGATAAATGATATGTACACACACACACACACACACACACACACACACACACACACACACATATATATATATATATATATATATATATATACAAATAAAAATTTATAAAGAATATATATGAATACACAAATATCGAATGAAAGTTATTTAATATAGAAAGATTGTTATAGGGAATTTTAAAGATATAGATAATTTTTTTTTTTATAATTTGTAGATTATATATTTCCTTAAGCTATATCAATAAGTTGATTTTTGATATGAATGAACCACTAAAATGATAGACAAAAAAATTAAATGGAAATTTTAAGCAGGGGTAGTATTCGGGTTTCGGGAAACAAACTCAGAATTTGAGATTAGCAGTTATCTAAAATCATGAGCTCGGAAACTGTAAGCGTTAAATAGTTAGATCTATATGGTCATTTTAATTATTACTTTAGTGATTAGGAAGAGGGAAGGAAAGCTTCTATTAGACATAAATTAATTCTGGACTACTTTTAGGAAGGTTTTTATATTATAATTTAAAATTTAAAAATTAGATTTATGGCTGCATTTGCTTATGAATTCCTTACGTATATTTAAAGGTAGATTTTATTTAGGATACTTTATTATTTTAATTTTTTTAATAAAATATGGATTACATCTATCGTAATGGTTTTTGGAGGTGCAGGCTGAACCTATCAGTTTCAATTTACTATGGGCTTTAGTCTCTCTTTTTTTTTTTTCCTTTCCCAAACTCTTCGGGAAAGGGATGTTTGAAATCTTATCTTGGAGATAGAAATGGAGTGTTTGTAAGTATAGTAACGTTCTTTCTTTAAATTCACCTACAGAAATAAAAATATAAGTTTGGCAATTCTTTCTGTTGTGTTTTGCATAAACTCAGTTTTGCACAAACTCAGTTCTAAACAAAAAACAAGAGTTGTGTGAACCGAACGATAATAGGCGAAACTATCTATTTCTATTTCTCTCTCTCTCTCTCTCTCTCTCTCTATATATATATATATATATATATATATATATATATATACTACTAGCCATAATTATTAGGCCACCCCAGTTTTTTAAAAGAAATGATGTATATCATACTATTTTTAAGTAGATAATTGTAAATGAAAATAGAATGATTCTTTTGCTATTATTACTTTGCAACGTTTTACAAGGCAAGGAAACAAAGATGAACCCGTCCGAATCACCCTAAATTTTCTTCATTCTTTCATTGATGAAACTGGAATATACGTAATTATTAAATACTTATAAATTCACTTGATGCTCATGTTATTGTGCAGTATTAACAAAAGAACCATTCTATTTTCATTTACAATTATTCACTAGGCAATAAATACTAAAACATAGTATGAAATACATCATTTTGTTAAGATACATCTACCTCCCATTAGCATGGGACAGGCTAGCCTCCCAGAGAGTAAAATACTACGCCTCCTTGGCCTTACACTCTCGGCGAACCTCAAATGGAATGACTATATTGAATCCATTGCCAAATCTGCTGCTATGAAAGTGGGCTCCCTGTGCAGGGCCCGGAAAATTTTCCCACCTGAATCTATTCTGCACATATACAAATCTACCATCCGCCCGTGTATTGAATATTGCTGCCATATCTGGTCGGGTGCCCCTGCTGCTCTCCTTGGGCTTCTTGACAAAATACAAAGGAGGATCTGTAACGTGGTTGATACTGACTTGGCAGACCGGCTGCAGCCGCTCTCTCACCGGCGTGATGTGGCTTCCCTGTGCCTCTTCTACAAGTACTTTCATGGTTTCTGCTCCGATGAGCTTAGATCACTGGTGCCGCCTAAGCACGAATTTACACGAGATACTAGATTAGCAACTAGGTCCCACCCTTTTACAGTTAAACAGATAAGATGTAACCGTAAATTCTACTCCAACAGCTTCTTTTCTCGCGCTTCCCGCCTGTGGAACTCCCTTCCACAAGTCTGCTTTCCCGACAGTTACAATCTCCAGGTGTTTAAATGTAGGGTCAATAGACACCTCCTATCACACTAACTCCCAACTATTCTCACAACACTCTCATCTACCCAACCCTCATTCTCGGTATCCTTACCCGCCTATCACCCACCCTCTGTCATTTCCTATATTTAATCATCCTTTCTCCACTCTACGTAGCCCCCTGCACAGTAGTGGCAGTGACATGCCTTGCTCGGGGTGAAACGCTTATAAAAAAAAACAAAAAAACTGGGGTGGCCTAACAATTATGGCCTGTAGTGTATAGATATAGTATATTTTAACGAACATTTTGTTCGGTTTTAGTCTGTTATAATACTTGTTATATTGTAGTAGAAATAGTGATTCATAATGTTGATCCTGTTTGATGAAAACATAGATGAATTTTGGAAATATCTACATATTTATCAATTTATCATCACTTTAGTTATATCATTCTAGTTACCTAGCGTTTCCTGTATCTTGATGGATATTTTTCATATCTTTCGTAATCACTTCATCAGAAATGAATAGACAATATTTGCTATCATTTCTTTTTCCCAAGGATACAGTACTATGACTGAAATTACTCGGATTTATTTTTCTGTCACTATTCATTAATACGTGACTTCGGAAGTAAGAATAAAAGTGTGGTCATATGCATTTTCGTAAAACTATTATCGCAAAGATAGTCTTTTGATTTATGTATTCTCACGCTGTGGTCAAAAAAACAAATATTTGGCGGAAATATATTTTGTGTAATATAATGAACTCAAGATCTTATGAGGTAATGAGTATTTGGCATCAAGATAATGCATCTGAAACTGTCGTTCATAATTCATTAGAAAGAAAGAAAGAAAGAAAGAAAGAAAGAAAGAAATCAAGCAATTAACATCTGCTTAAATGTAATGGAAGTAAAGAAAATAAGAAAGAAAGAAAGAAAGAGATCAAACAACATCTGCTTCAGTGTAATGGAAAGAAAGAAAGAAAGAAAGAAAGAAAGAAAGAAAGAAAGAAAGAAAGAAAGTTACCAATCATTTAACATCTGCATCAGCAAAATGGGAATAATGAAGAAAGGATGGAAAGTAAGAAGTTGGAAGAAAGAAAGAAAAAGAAAAAAAGAAAGAAATTGTGAAAAAGAGAGTATAAAAGAGTAAATAAGTATCATATTTTGATACGGGAATCATTCGCAGCGCGTCGGAATAAGCCATGTAAAAAATGTGGGTAGGATTGAGAAGAGCGGATAAATGTTTCCGGCGCTTCGGTAAAAGTATCCCCTATGTATCATCATACACTAAATAGTGCTTGTCTTTCATTTGTCACAAGGGAATACCTTTTTTTATTATTATTTGCATTAACTGTCTATTTATTTATTTATTTTTCTCCATTCTTGTTTCTAACATTTATTTTATTTTATCGTTTTATACGCCAGTTGTTATTGCTCCTACACAACTATCGCTTTCTTTTCCTTTCCTTTTTTTAATCTCTCTTTTTTTTCATACATATACATATATAACTTTCCTTTCAATTTTTCTCTCATTTTACCAATTCTTCTCTGTTTTACTTCTTTTTAAGAACGTTTTATTCCTTTGTCTCTATTTCGTTTAATTATTAATTCATTTTCTTCCCTTCTCAGCACTTTTACACTTACTTCTAATCCTTCCTTCCTTCCTTCTTTCCTTCTATCCTTTCTTCTATCTATCTCTATCTATCTATCTATATCTATCTATCTATCTATCTCAAACTGTTCATATCTATCTATCTATCTATCTATCTATCTATCTATCTATCTATCTATCTATCTATCTATCTCAAACTGTTCATATCTATCTATCTATCTATCTATCTCAAACTGTTCATATCTATCTATCTATCTATCTATCTATCTATCTATCTATCTATCTATCTATCTATCTATCTCAGTCTGTTCTCATCTATCTATCTATCTATCTATCTATCTATCTATCTATCTATCTATCTATCTCAAACTGTTCATATCTATCTATCTATCTATCTATCTATCTATCTCAATCTGGTCATATTTATCTATCTACCTTACTATCAATGTATGTATGTATGTATGTATGTATGTATCTATCTATCTATCTATCTATCTATCTATCTATCTATCTATCTATCTATCTATCTATCTAAGCCTGTTCATCTATCTATGTATTTATCACAATCTATCAGTCTAGCTAGATAGCTAGCTATCCCAGTCTGTTTCTATATCTATCTATCTATCTATCTATCTATCTATCTATCTATCTATCTATCTATCTATCTATCTATCTATCTATCTATCTCTCTCTCTCTATATATATATATATATACATATATATATATATATGTCACTTTGTTCATCTATCCACCTGTCTTTCTTCTTTCTACATCACCGTCATTTTATATGATTTTTCTACGATATTTCTTTAACTCTTTTTTTCTCCGTTTTTCTTTCTTCTTTTTTATCTAGCACCCCAGTCTTTTTATAAATAAGAATATTTAATTATGTGCTTTTTTTCTCGTCTTCTTTCTCAAACAATCTCAGTCAGTTTTTCCATTCCTTTTTTCTTCTTCATAGTTTTGATTTTTTGTTCTTATTCTTCCTTCACGTTTTATTCTCAGTCTCTCTAGCTCTCTCTTTCTCTCTCTATCTCTTTCTCTCTCTCTCCCTCCCTCTCAGCTTTCCTTCTCTTGTTTATATTTTCTTTCTGTCTTTTTTCTTCTTTTTTGAAAAGAAACAGTATCCTGTCTCGCAGAACAATGGGACAGCTATCGAGAAAATAGTCGGTGTGTCCAAAACGTTATACGAAACACTTCGTCTTTACGCTGTTCGTCCATACGTTACTGATTCTTCTTTAATGTACCCCACTGGCAAGACAAAAGATGCGCGTCGTCTTTCCATTAATTCTTTTCAAGTGCTTAACTAGACTTCTTTTTCCGAAAAGCAGCTTATTGGTGGTACGTGAAAACACTCCCTTCCTATTTACGGGAACAGTTGTTGTTTTGCAAATATAGTGTTTCTTCTCTCCCTAGTCAAAATTTCGCTGCCGGCAACGCTAACTCGCCTGTTTCTGGAGTCAAACAACGAAATTATCGTCATTACCATCATAATCAACATGATTTTAATAATGCTGATCATAATTGTCATCTGATCATTAATATAATTATTACGTGTATTATTGTTATTATGCCAGTAGTCATTACTGGAGATATAATTATTTTAATATTAATGTCCAATGTATGAATATTATAAATTGCAGTTATAGCTTTCACTTCTATGTACTGTGTCCCTTTAGGACGTTGACGGTCATGGCTTTCCATAATTTCCTATCCTTTGTAGCGTTTAATATTTTTTGTATTTTTATCTTTCCTAAACCCGCTCCACCATCCATTTATTCAAGCTCATTCTTCTTCTTCTTCTTCTTCTTCTTCTTCTTCTTCTTCTTCTATATGCCTTGTCCCTTCAGGACATTGGCAATCACGGTTCTTCATAATTTCTTGCACTATCGCTCAGTTCACACTCTACCCTCATCTATTGAACAGGTGAAGAGGCTCATCTCTTGTTTCCTGTTAGGATGCGGTTTCCGGTTTTCTCTTTTCCAATCTTTTCACTCTTTTCTTTATTTTTTTTTTCAATTGGAGTAGATAGACTAAACTGTCGCCCGGTTCACACTCCACCCTCGTCTATTGAACAAGTGAAGAGGCTCATCCCTTGTTTCCTGTTTAGGATGCGGTTTCTCTTTTCCAGTCTTTTTACTCTTACGTAGCCCCCTGCGCATCAGTGGCGTTATCGCCTTTCTTGAGGTGATATGATTAAAAAAAAAACCTACTTTGTAGCTATTAATAAATTTTGTCGTTGTGTTATATCTTCACATTTCCCAAGCTCTCTTTCCTCATTATGTGCCCTAGATATTTCAACTGTCTCTTCCTGATGTTGATTATAAGTTTCCTTTTTGTTTCCATTTTCCCTAAAACTTTGTCATTTCTCACATATTCAATCCATTGTATCCTCAGACCGATTCAATTTCTGTCTTGTAAGTATCAAATTTTCCAAGCCCTCTTTCCTTATTATGTGCCCAAGATATTTCAACGGTCACTTTCTAATGTTAAGTAAAAGTTTCGTTTTTGTTTTTATTTCTCTAAAACTCTGTCATTGCTCACATATTCCGTCCATGGTATCCTTAGACCAATTCAATTCCTGTCCGATGAATATCAGATTTTCCAAGCCCTCTTTCCTCATTATGTGCCCTAGATATTTCAACGGTCTCTTTCTAATGCTAAGTATAAGTTTCCTTTTTGTTTCCATTTTCTCTAAAACTTTGTCATTGGTCACATATTTAGTCTATAGTATCCTTAAACCGACTCAATTCCTGTCCTGTGAGTATCAGATTTTCAAAGCCCACTTTCTTCATTATGTGCCCTAGATATTTCAACGGTTTCTTCCTGATGTTAAGTATAAGTGTCTTTTTTGTTTCTATTTTCTCTAAAACTTTGTCATTGCTCACATATTCTGTTCATGCTATCCTCAGACCGATTCAATTCCTGTCCTGTGAATATCAGATTTTCCAAGCCCTCTTTCCTCATTATGCAACGGTTTCTTCTTGATGTTAAGTATAAGTGTCCTTTTTGTTTCTATTTTCTCTAAAACTTTATCGTTACTCATGTGTTTGGTCCTTAATATTCTCGACATCCTTCTGTTAAAACACAATTTATGTTGCTTCTGCTGTTCATCTGTGAGGGGATTGTTTAGTATTTACTTCCATATAAGAAAACTTATCCCGTTCTTGATATTTTGATTATGTTTTTCAGAGGATTTTCGCTATCCTAATTTACCGTCGGATTAAGTTATCATTATTAATATAATTTGTTATAATCACAAATATTTGATTATATACAACATCATAAAAATCGCAACTTCTTTTTTTTTCCCCTCTCTTTAAGTACCATATCTTTCAAGGTGTAAGTAATAGTCTAGCATTCAAAGCCATATGAGAGGATGCATATTATTTAACAGTTCGGCACTCATCTCTTTGTCCCCAATGTAATATTACTGTTTTTTAAGAGTTTGTTTAGTTTTTGGAAGGCATCTTTCACTATTTAAATGTAGTTTCGGATTACCCTATCATATTTTGCATCGTCTGTTAAAACACTTTACAGTTAGTTAATTTTCTGTATTTGCTTAATTTTCATACCCACATCATGGACGTCCTTTCTTCGCGTGTTCTTTAGCTTTTTAAGTACCGTATTCTTTCCGGACGTAGGCGATCATGGATTTCCACTTTCCTATCTCTTGTCGCTCTTAATATATTTCCCCATGCTATCCCTCCTAGACCCCGCTCCGCCACCCACTTGCTCAAGTAAATCTCGGGCTGCTTCCTAAGTCTCTATTTCCCTCTGTCTGTTACGTGAGTATCAGGTTCTCCAAGTCACCCTTCCTCATTCAGTTAGTTAAGTGTCATACGTGAAATACGCTTGGGCAATCACATCTCTTTCGAGACATGACTGACGGGCAGAAATTTATCCCGCAGTAGGTTATCATTGCTTCCGCGGTAGATTGGTTGCCAACCAAGGCTATAGAACCCAATCTGTCCTGCTATTTAACCCATAACTGGAGGGAAGAGACGGATTACTACCTTTCCCTTTGCGTAAGTGAATGCAATGGATTCAACTGGAATTCGAACTCGGCTCCCCGGTTTCTCGTTTCCAGCCGATATCCACTGCATCACAATACTTGTCTCTAAAACCTCAGTTGTCTTTTCCTGATGCCAAGTATAAGTTTCCTTTTTGTTTGCATTCTCTCCTAAATCTCGTCGTTGTTTATATGTTCTCTCCATGGTATTCTCAGCATCTTTCTGTAGAACCACATTTCTGCTGCTTCGAATCTCTCCTTCATCCTTGAGAAGATTGTCTGAAATTCTTTGCCATATAGAACAGATATCATATGACAACCCAGTACTCTTTTTTTTTTATCCGGCAGCAAGGCCTCTGATTAGGAGGTTGTATGAAGCATGGACCCACCTCTTAATTGCTGTTGTTCTCAGGTCCACCCTGACCTGGAGTGGTAGCACCTGTTAGGGTCCCAGCTATGAGCAATTAGTTAACTCCCAAACTGGGGTCAAAACACTATGAAAGTATAAAAATAGACTTTTATAGAAATATATACGTAAAAATATTTTTTTAGTAATATATACATTTTTGAAGCAAAAATGTGACCAACAATATATTTTTGAAGAAAAATTATCACCAGCAATACATTTTTGAATACAAAACCAAAAGACATCTTTAGTTTTCTAAAATAAAAAAAATCATCAAAATCTGAGTAATTCAACATTTTCACTATAACCGAACATTGAAAAAGAATGTCTTAAAATGCCTCCTTTTGACATTAAATAAACCACAGAGGTTGATATGCCATGAAAGAAAACTCAAACTCAAATCCAGTACTCTTTTCTTTGTCTCCAATGAAATCTTCCTGTCTCTCAATTTTCTGCGCAGCCTTTGAAATGCTTCTTTGGCCGTGCTAATCTGCCTTCGGATCTCAGTGTCTCACTTTTTATCCTGTTAGAATGCTTCCCAGTTATTTAAACTTCAGTACCTGTACTATTTTTTTTTTTTTTTTACTTTCGATTTTCTTTCGATGTACACTATCACCTGCGTATATTTTGTTGTTAAGATTGTGGACACCAGCAACATATCCTGGTAGGACGATTTTCGTGCACTTTCTGATTTCATTTTCTATCCGTATAGAGGTGATTTATTCCTAGTAAATGCTCTGAATTATTTTAATATCCTTTCCACAATGATGCTTAACCCTCTGATTTTCGCTGATGATGGTGAAGTTATAAGTTATTCAGTTTTGGAAAACAAACTTTAATTATAAACAGGCATTTGAAAAGGCACTATGCAAAATACGAACCAGTTTCTTGTATTTAATTATTA
The DNA here is from genome assembly GCA_037127315.1 of Ascarosepion bandense. Taxonomy (NCBI): domain Eukaryota; kingdom Metazoa; phylum Mollusca; class Cephalopoda; order Sepiida; family Sepiidae; genus Ascarosepion; species Ascarosepion bandense. The sequence continues at coordinate 2,182,233 of JBBBDQ010002014.1, forward strand.
AAACCTCCAAAAAAGTTATATGATGAAAGTAAAAAGAAAGGACTACAAATAAATTACAACAAAACCGAATGTATCGTCATCAGCAAAAGGAGGAGCCCAAAATGCCAATTACAAGTTGGGGATACTAAAATCAAGCAAGTACAAAAATTTAAGTACTTGGGAAGTGTTCTAATGGAAGACGGAAAGTGCAACACTGAGATCCAAAAGAGGATTGGAATAGCCAAGGACGCATTCCAGAAGCTGAGCAGAGTATTAAGAAACTGGAAAATTTCGCTAGAAACAAAGAAGAGAGTACTGGATTGCTATGCGGTGTCTGTTCTTCAATATGGCAGTGAATACTGGACAATATCATCAAAATGAAGAAAAATCTTGAAGCAACTGAAATGTGGTTCTACAGAAGGATGCTGCGGATATCATGGATCAAGCATGTGATCAATGATGAGGATGGAAACGAAAAGAAAATTAATTCTGAGCATCAGGAAGAGACAGCTGAAGTTCTTGGGACATGTAATGAGGAAGGCTTGAAGAATCTAATACTTACAGGTCAAATAGAGAGAAAAAGAGACAGGGGAAAGCAGCGGATAATATATTTGGAGGACCTGAGCAGATGGATGACAGAACTGGATTTGGGTTGGGTAACAGGAGAAAACGTGCTAAGAGCCATCAGAGATAGGGAGATGCGGAAAGCCATGATCGCCTACGTCCTTAAAGGACATGGTACATAGAAGAAGAATAAAGAAAATTGTAAAGAAATAAAGAAAATTGACATAAAAATGTTTCAATAAAATATACTTGTTTTTATTCATTTTTAATAAAGTAAAGAAAAAATGTAAAGAAAAAGCAGTTTTTCGTTTTTAATTATTTTTAATAAAACAAATTGTAATATCATATATTTGTAATAAAGTAAATTGACATGCTAAAGTATTTAATAATTTACGATTTTATTTATAGTAAATAATTAAAAGCAAAAAACAGGTTTATATTTTACATAATACCTTATTTGAAGAAAAATATACACTAATTAAGATTTTAATCCTTAATAAATTACTTTTGAATGTTGTCTCAATTCTGAATTATCCCGGTTCTCAGTTGATAGTGTTGATTTATTGCTGTTGAATTGTCCCTTTCCTTTATAAATGGTATTTGGTGTCTTCTTTTATTTTTTATAGTCTTCTTTCTCTGTTTTCTAGATGTTGCCTGATTTCACTTTCAACCAGTGTATTAGAATAACAAAACATATATACAAAGTAAGAGTGTTATTATCCAGCAGCTAGAAGTGTCCGTTTGAACTGTCAAGTTGCACTGAGTCTTGACTGCTTCCTTTAGGAAGTCTCTTAGGTTAGTAATTATAAAGGAGGAAGAGTTCATTCCAATGTATATAGGGCACCATAACAATTAATACATCTATATCTTGGGAAAAAGTTATAATCGAATTGTAAAACTGTAAAGAATACAATAAAGAAAGCTAAAAACCGTTTTGATTAGACGAAGAACACTATGTGTATATATATATATATATATATATATATATATATATATATATATTACTCTTTCCTAATCTTTTACTCTTTTTTTTCAATTGGAGTAGATAGACTAAACTATCGCCCGGTTCACACTCCACCCATGTCTTTTGAACGGGTGAAGAGGCTCATCCTTTGTTTCCTGTTTAGGATATGGTTTCCGGCTTTCTCTTTTCCAATCTTTTCACTCTTACGTAGCTCCCTGCACATCAGTGGCGTTATCGCCTTGCTCGGAGTGATATGATTATATATATATATATATATATATATATATATATATATATATATTAATTAGGCCACAGCTAGGAGAAGTGGTTTCATGCCTTTTCCAAGGGTATTTGCGCGTAAGTGAATATAATGTACCTGACTGGAATTCATAATTATACCTTTGTTTTGAAAAGATAAGAAATTTAATTTCTTTTGTCAGTTATCCTCTGTATAACTTGTATTCGTGTATATTCATCTGCTGCTTACGACCATATCTCGTTGAAACACCGGTTCCCGTACGATCACGCAAAGTCAAGCCTACTCATTACTTAGACTGATCGCCGATTAGGAATACCAGGTACTGTAAGCTTGGGTTTGCGGGTGATGTAATGGATAATTCGGACAGGGTTTGTTATATTTACTTACGCACAAATACCCTTGGAAAAGCTATAAATCCACTTTTTCTTCTCCTAGCTATGGGATAATTAGTAAGACTTGTATCATTAAATCGTTATTATCTCTCCGCACACCCTCCCCAAAAAATTCTTACAGTCTAAAAGTATTTTCTGGCTTTGAATAACCTACAAAAGATTGATAAGCCGAAAAAAACTGAAATATTTATTTGTGATAATTTCTTCTTGTCCTTTTTAACATTGCAGCTGGAAGTAAGGCTAATGACACCTTTAGTATTTTTAGTTCAGTTTAATCTCAGTAATAGACAGTCACATATGCTGTCCATTTTTCATTTTATAGAATATGGTATTCTTGAATTTTTCTTTAGGTATTCATACTTTGAGTTTATAAATACGATTGCATTGTGGGATATTTTGTAATCAATCGATCCAACTGTCATTATCGTTTTCTTCTGTTTAAGATATTTGGATTCCTTTATGTCTTTTTCTCAGTTTCCTTTCTTGTAGATGTTCTTGACTTGATTTTTTATTATTTATTTTTTCTGTTTGTTCAGTAACAGTTTTCCAAATTAAAGCTAAAGATTTATAACTACGTGTCATTTTATTTGTTTTTCTTTCTCTGCTTATTTATTCCGGTATTGTTTAATATATATCTAAACTTATATATAAATGAAACTTTGTCTGTGTGTATGTGTGTGTGTGTGTCTGTGTCCGTTACCTATAGACTCCGCAACGGCTGAACCGATTTTCTTGAAAATTTACACGGTTGTACTATCTGTGTCTGTGAGTGTTCTTAGCAAGGTTTGGTATCGAGGTACCCCCAATAAATATCGAAAATCGATAATCGAAAAAATCAGGTTATAGAAGGAGTGGTCCGATTTTAATCAAATTTGATACACTCATAGACAAAGAGATAAGAAACGATATTCAGAAGTTTCAAAGTTGCAGTTCTTACAATAATGCAGAAAATCGATAATATATATATATATAAAAGGCAAGATGTTTGTGTGTGTGTCTGTTTATATGTTCTTTTTTTATCCGATTCTCACCAAACTTCACACAAATATTCTTTAGGCTGAGTCTGAGCTCCAGGACTATGGATTAGTTTTAAAGCTTTCATTACACCCGAGCAACGCCGAGCTATGCTGATAGTATTTAATATCTGTGTACACCGATCATGTAGTGGAGAGAATGTTTTGAATCCAAATCTATATATTTCCTCATGTACTGACGTTTTATAACTAACATTTTTAGAATGAATTTCTGACAGCCATATTACATTAAAACACCCATTCCCATAAGATCACCCAAGTTAAGCAACGTTGAGGTTTTTTAGCACTTCGACGGGTGACTGTTAAAAATATAAGGTGCTGTAAACTTTGTGATGAAGTTGATGTAATGGATTACGACTTGGAATTGTTAATCAGTTCCAGTTCTAGTCAAATTCATTATATTCACCTACGCGCAGATACCCTTAGAAAAGCTATGAATCACCTTTTCTCCAAGCTGTGGTCTAATTAGTATATATATATATAACTGTAAATTTATCTTTAAACACGTCTTGAAAAACCCACCGAGTATAAACGCGGAGGGGAAAAATGGAAACAAAAAAAGAAACGAACTAAGCACTTGAACATTAGTCAAAGTACTAGTCGAAAGAAAAAAACCCGAGACGAGGAACCTAGCACTTAAAGCGCTCAATACAATAGCAGAGCAATAAAAAGATTAGATAAAAAGAGAGTAAAAAGAACGACGAACTAGTTAAGGATGGGAATACAGGTGCGATGACATTTGCAAAGATAGAGAGAAAGGAAAAGATATACAGGTGGTGTAGAAAGAACTAGAATCAAGTGGTTAAGAGATGGGTATTGACATTGCATTTAAATTTCTAGAGGTTGGAGCCGTCAGGAAAACAAGAATATGAAAAGAGTTCCACAGGCGGGAAGTGCGAGAAAAGAAGCTGAGAGTAGAATTGTCGTCTGCATTTAGTTGATCTAACTATGAATGGGTTGAGACCCAGTTGCCAGTCTGGTTGCACGAGTAAACACCTGTGGCAGAGTCACCAGTGACTTAAGTTCGTTGGAGCAGAAACCTATTTGTAGAACAGACTGAGGGAAGCTACATCCCGTCGGTGGGAAAGTGGCTGGAGTCGAGCCGCCAAGTCGGTAGCTATCACATTATCTATAAACGCATAGAGTTCTTCGTCTAATCAAAACGGTTTTTAGCTTTTTTATTGTATTCTTTATTGTTTTATAATTCGATTATACCCGTTTTTTCCAAGATATAGACGTACTAATTGTTATGGTGCCCTATATACATTGGAATGAACTCTTCCTCTTTCATAATTACTAACCTAAGAGACTTCCTAAACGAGGCAGTCGCGACGCAGTGTAACTTGACAGTTCGGATGGACACTACTATCTGCTGATTAATAACACTCTTACTGTGTATATATATTGTTATTCCAATATATTGTTTCAACCTACCTACGTCTTTTCGTGTATATCTTCCTAACCCTACTGACCACAACACTAATTAAAATATGTCGCATTTCCTGATAGTTGTGAGTTAAATTTGTGTGTGGTAATACAGGAACGCTACATACTCTTGGTCAGTAGAAGCAGACATTAAGGCAGTTGAGTATTAATTGATATGAAATTTTCATTAAAGTGGAAAGAGAACAACTTATTCATTGTGGATTGAATAAATGTTTATTTTGAAAATCTAGGAAGGTTGCCAAGTAAAAAGACAAAGCACTCATACAGTTCCATCTGAGTAAGGGGACTAGATTTAAGGTTCTAGGATTTCACCGACTATTCGCACTCATGAAGAGATACATAGTGTGCCAACTCTTAGGGGATATGCTCAACTGGTCAAAGTTAAACAACTGATAAACAAATATGCGGTACTGAAAGGGAAATTTAATTCACTAAAACAAAACTTGTCAACACTTTGTTTTAAACTATGTCATTTTGTATTTGGTGTAGCATTTGTGCGTTGTGGTGCAGTGAATATCAACTAGGAAAGAGAAATTGGAGAACCGAGTTCAAATTCAAGTTGAATCCCTTGCATTCACTAAACGCGCAAATACCCTTGGTATTAATCCGTCTCTTCCCTCCATTTATGGGCTAAACAATAGGACAGATTGGGTTCTATAGCGTTGGCTAGCAACCAGTCCACCGCAGAAAGCAATGGCAACCTACTGCGGGATAATCTTCTGCCGAGTCAGTAATGTCATTTTCAAGACATTATCGCCCAAAGCCTGTATCACGTATGGCACGTAACTGACTGTCTGAATAGGTGGAATCATGATTAAGGCTTCTACTGGTCATAAAGTGGGGTATCAGTTTTCTATTGTTATGAAGTAATAAACTGAACCCCCACTAATTAATACGTAATAATATAATACATCTCTTCTTCCTCTAGCTATGAGTCAAATAACAGGACAGAATCAGTTCTGTAGCATTGGTTGGCAACCAGTCTACCGCAGAAAATAATGGCAACATACTGCGGGATAATCTTCAGCCCAGTCAGTCATGTCTCTTTCGAAACATAATCGTCCAAAGCGTATATCACGTATGGCATTTAACTGACTGACTGAATATAGTAGTTGGAATCATGATTAAGGCTTCTACTGGTCATAAAGTGGAGGGGTCGGTTTTATATTGTTATGAAGTAATAAACTGATCCCCCACTAATTAATACATAATAGTATAATATATCACTTCTCCCTCTAGCTATGAGTCAAATAGCAGGACAGATTGGGTTCTATAGCCTTGGCTGGCAACCAGTCTACCGCAGAAAGCAATGGTAACCTACTACGGGATAATCTTCTGCCCGATCAGTCATGTCTTTTTCGGAACATGTTTGCCCAAAGCGTGTATCACGTATGGCACTTAACTGACTGAATAGTAGTAGTATTGACTGCGTGAGAATACACCAATAAATTGATGATGGAGGAGAAATACACGAAGTGTATTAGAAGTAGACTCACCATTTTACCCAGTCTGATAAGAATATAACATGCAAGTATTGGTGACATGGTGAGGGGTTATGATAAGACAGCGGTCAATACATTCACATTGGATAGACCTGTACACCCAAACGTGTGTTCAAGTATCGAGACATTATTTCAAGTTGCCTTGCCTGCTTAATCCTTTACATCTAAAAAAATTTACTGACTAGTCCTGATATTCCCAACCACTCCTGCTCCTGAACATAGATGCACGGTGTGTCATCCCTTAAAAAAATTGTTAATTCTTCAAACGTGAAGTCAAGCCCCTCGACACCTAGTAATAAAAACTCTACTACTATACACAATCATTAGCAGAGATTCACAGTTCCTAGAGAACATACCCAACTTGTTATGGTTAGGAAACTGATTAGCAAATATGTGCTATTGAATGAGATGTTTACTATAGCCCGTCTGATTTTCACCAAGACAAAGCATGGATATACTGACACTGTCAATAGAAAAAGAAACAGAAAGCCATAAGAATCATCATCAAGTAGAAATTTACATTCTTATTATTATGTCATTTTTCATCATATTTCGATTTCTGCTATGGTCGCACTAACAACCAAGTCTGCGGAAAGACCTAAGGCAGGTCGTGGCGTGTTGTTATGGCTCCATTTCATATTTTTTCTATCTTCCCCACCATCCCTAGCGTTACATAGACAAAGTCCTCCTTAGTGTGTGGACTGTACTTAATATGAAAATTTGTTGTATATCTCTTAAGCTGGGGTTTCCAGGGATTCTTTCAATGTGTTGTTTGTTCCATTTTTTTATCATTCCAAGTGCACCTACTATCACTGGCACAACTCTTGTTTTCAATTTCCACATTTTTTTTTTCTATTTCAATTTTTAGGTCTTTATATTTTGACAGTTTTTCAAATTCCTTGGTTGCTATGTTACAATCCGCTGGACAAGCCATATCAATTAATAGACAAGTTTTTCTTTATTATTATTATTATTATTATTATTATTATTATTATTATTATTATTATTATTATTTCATTTGATTTTTGTTGTATACACTTTTCTTTCCGGGTCGCAACCAGGGTTCTAAGGTCAGAAATGGCTTCATAATATTTTTCACTGATCATTTAAAAAAATTACACACGTTTCACATAAATAAAGTTCCTTGTAATATGTGAGCTGTACAATTTCTTTTATTTCTTTAAGGCTTAAACTACCAGGAATACTTTTAATATACTTGTAATATTTGTAATACTTGTAATACTTGTAATATTGTATTGTAATATTGCAATGTATATTGTAATATTGGATTGTAAATACTTGTAATATTTTAATGTAATATTGTAATACTTGTAATATTTTAACACTTGTAATACTTGTAATATGTGATCTGTACAATTTCTTTTATTTCTTTAAGGCATAAACTACCAGGAATACTTTTAATGAGTCTATTAGCGCCTTTTCCAACCAATCGGAGGACTACAGCTACAACTGAAATTATTGATGCTCTAATATTCCTTTTTTTAGATTTCCACTTCAAGATCATTGTATTTTGGGAGTTTTGAAAGATCTTCAACGATACATTACAATTTTCAGGGAATGCCATGTCAATAAGAAAACATCCTGTTTTTGTGGTTTTTGATCACAATCTCTGTCATTATTATTATTATTATTATTATTATTATTATTATTATTATTATTATTTCATTTTTCATTATAATTTATTTTTGCTATGGTCGCACTACCTATCAAATCTGCAGGAAGACCTAGGGCAGGTAGTGGTGAGTTGTTATGACCCCATTTCATGATATTTCCATACCTCCCTAACATCCCTAACGTTACATAGACAAAGTTCTCCTTATTGTGTGGGCTATACTTAACAAGACAATCTTTAGTATATCTCTTAAGCTGGTGTTTCCAGGGATTCTTTCAATGTGTTGTTTTGTTCCATTTTTTATCATTCCAAGTGGACCTACTATCACTGGCACAACTCTTGTTTTCAATTTCCACATTTTTTCTATTTCAATTTCCAGACATTATATCAAGCCATATCAATTAAAAGCAAGTTTTTTCTTTTTGATTTTCAACAATAATGTTCGGCCTATTTGCTATTATTATTATGACTATTATTATCATTATTATTATTTTCTTTAATTTCTAGTGTATCCTAATTTCCTTTCGTGTCCCAACTAGAAATCTAAGGTTAGAAATAGCTTCATGACATTTTCCAATGAACATAAACAAAAAAATATTTCTACTTAAACAAAAAACATTTTAAAAAAACTATCTCAGAGTATACACGCATTAATAATCTTTGAAGAGATTTTTGGTATCTCATGACTTAAAGAAATACAAAATAATGTATTAATGAGTACAAGTCATAAATTACAAAGAATATTATCTATGTAAAATGTATTCACTTATGTTTTTAATTTAATTTTTTTTTTTTTACAAAATATGATCAGTGAAAAATGTCATGAAGACATTATTTAACTTAAGTCTCTAGTTAGGACCCGGATGATAATGTGTATACAACAGAAATCCAAGAAAATCGTAAAGAAGTTGGAAGAGGTCTTATTTAGCTAGAATTGTCATTCAAAACGAGAACTATTGTCTTACTAACATACATGGAAACAATAAACGACTGGATGATATAATTAGTTAAACAAAACAAAAACAGAAATAACAATATTCATCATGAAAGAAGGTTGTAAATACAAACATGATTTATATTTAGTTGATTCAGTTGAAAACAAAAACAAAATCAACAGTTGCAGCATAAAATATGAAAAAAGAAAACCTAGGATAAAGCTCTTGAACAGATGAAGCAACGCTGGCAAGAAAACCCCCTGCATGGCCAATATTCAGAACGTTCATGTTGATAAAGTTAATACTCATCGATGATTACAGGTATCTCGATTAAAGGCTGGAACAAAAAGCTTTATTCTTGCAGCATAAAACCAGAGCCTTTTCATTAAAAACTCTTAAGCAAATATCATACATAATAATGTAGATCTAAAATTCAGGTTCTGTAACAAATTTTAGGAAACCATAGATCATCTAATCTCAGGACGTGCTGTACTTGCTCCAAATGAATATTAAAAAAGTCGTCACAAGAGTGTGGAGCAATTTACACTGGACAATGTGCAAATTCCTTCTAAAAATCATAAGAAATACTGGTATGAACATCACCTAGCACCGATTACAGAAATAGAAACCATCACATTCAGTCAGTCAATTAAGAGCCATACGTGAAACACGCTTGGGCGATCATGTCTCGAAAGAGACATGACTGACCGGGCAGAAGATTATCCCGCAGTAGGTTGCCATTGCTTTCTGTGGTAGACTGGTTGCCAGCCAAAGCTATAGAACCCAATCTGTCCTGTTATTTAACCCATAACTGGAAGGAAGAGACGGATTAATACCTTTCCCAAGGGTATTTGCGCGCAAGTGAATGCAATGAATTCAACTGGAATTCGAAATCGGCTCCCTGATTTCTCGTTCCGAGCCGATATGCACTACACCACAACGCACATCCTAGATGATCACATTACTATGGGAAAAAACTTACTATTTACTATGGCTTGCCCAGCGGATTGTAACATAGCGATCAATGCATTTGAAAAACTATCCAAAAAATATAAACATCTGGTAATTGAAACAGAAAAAATGTGGAAATTGAAAGCATCGATAGGAGCAGTTATAGTAGGTGCGTTTGGAATGATAAAAAAAGAAATACATTCAGTATATCCTAGTTTAAGTGAAGTATAAAAAAATGTCTTGATAAGTACAGCCAAAACGCTAAGAAGCATTTTGTCTATGTAACGTTAGTGTTGTTATAGGTTTTAGTAAAACGTATAATGAAATGTAGCCATAATAACACACCACTAACTGCATAAGGTATTCCCACCGACTTGGTAGGTAGAGTGGCCATAGCAGATATTGAAATATGATAATAATAATAATAATAATAAAATAAAATATAAAGACCTGGAAATTGAAATAGAAAAAATGTGGAAATTGAAAACAAGAGTTGTGCCAGTGATAGTAGGTGCACTTGGAATGATAAAAAATGGAACAAAACAACACATTGAAAGAATCCCTGGAAACCCCAGCTTAAGAGATATACAAAAAATTGTCTTATTAAGTACAGCCCACACACTAAGGAAAACTTTATCTATGTAATGCTGAGGATGATAGGGAAGATAGAAAAACATGAAATGGAGCCATAACAACACGCCACTACCTGCCTTAGCTCTCCCCGCAGACTTGGTTGGTAGTGAGACCAAAGCAGAAATCGAAATATGATGAAAAATGACATAATAATAATAAATATTTAGATTGTTCATAAAATCTCTAAGATGAATTGTATGCTTTTCTCATAAATAATGTTAGTCTTTAATGATCCATGATCGTGAGAACATTACTAAAGTGGATTCAAATCTTATTGACCGAGGCTCTTAAAGCTTATTGTACTTTTTACAGATTGTACATTTACTGAACTTTAAATTCTTAAAGATCGTACTGGATAAAAAATACATTATGTTTTTGTTTTATCTATACATATAAAAATGTTGTTTGCTTGTTTTTTTGTTTTTTGCTGTTTTTTTTTTTTGTGTGTGTGTGTATGTTTTTGTTTTTTTTAATAAAACTATGTATCTTTCTTTGTTTACACGCTGATCAAAACAAAACAAAAATGCGGATTAATTTAGGGCTGTCATGTCACATGACCTCCTGATATATTTCGTAAAAATAGCGTCTAGACTCTAATCCTTGTGTTTTATTCTCTTCCCTCTACCCTGCTCCCATGACCCTTAATCTTCGTTCATATGTCTTTATGAGGCCAATGATACCAAAGCTAAGGGTTGATAAATCTGATTGCTTCACTCAGTTTTTAGTGGGAGAATTTAAGCACCAAAGATTTTGTATTGATGTTTGTGTCTGCCTATGAATGCTACGTCTATAAATGTGTATCTAAATGCCTTGAGATGTTACGTGATTTGTGTACATCCTTGTATCTTTTCATACAAAAGTGTGTCCACCTATACATATCGACAAAATTAAATTTTAAAATAAAAATAAGTACCTGAAAGACTTCAGTAGCATACAGCAGAAAGGCAAAGGATGCAACGGCACACTTTGGGAGGGAATTCATTCAAAGACTGAAGTAAAAATTTAGTTTATATTTAATTTGAAATAAAATGTTTATTTCATCTTTCATTTCTTTTTACATATGTTTAAACGTCTTTTTTCTTACATTTCTCAATACTAGACCCTGTAGCCACCCTAGTCTTAGTGGTATACAATCAAAGAGCTAGCCTCCAGGAATCACCAAACTTCTGCAGTTATAGACTACCCACATATTAAATAATTGAACATATAAAGAGTTTCTTGGAGTGGAAAAATGATAAAAGTATATATATAACGAAACAAAGTAAGTATTTTAGTAAGATAAATTTCTACAAACATTAAAATTTATTCATTTTGTTTTCTTTCTTATGACGATATTTGCCTCTGCAAAATATTACTTTATTTCTGATTAATTTTTTTTTTTGTTTGTTTGTTATGTCCATAATCCGGACTATTTCTGGAAAATACTACTGAAAATACACAGGGTACGATAGATAAATTGTCGACATTTTTTAACTTTGTGCATGCGCGTTGTACTTATATTTTATCGACTGTACAGTATAGTAGGGTCAGTTGGGCACCGTCTCCGAGAAAAAAGATCACCATGTCACAATTCACTTAGCCAGAAATTTGAAAACCGTCTGGTGTATTTCCTAACATTCGCACCGAAAGCTCTACGACAAATATTTCAGATCGTTTGGGTGACAATCTGAAGAGAGTGCAGAGGATTTGGAAAGAGTTGGATTACGAAGGTGTTTGGAGTGATTACTAGTGATGGCGACATTATGCTACTATTCATCTTCCCACATGGCCTCAGCCTCAACACTGAAATCTAGATCAAGAGCCTTAAGGAGATAGTGCTACTACAGGTGAAGAAGGTACTACTAGAAGACCTTTTGTCTGGAAACAGGACTCTGCACCATGTCAAACAAGCAGAAGAACCCAGTCATGGCTGTCAGAAAAATTCTACAACCACATCGCCTCTTATATCTGCCCACCTAACTTCACAGACTGCAACCCCTTAATTATTATATATGGGGCTCAGTTGAGTGAGAGACTAACAAAATTTCTTGTTATACCAAAAATGAACTGAAGACAAGAATTATGGCAGCATTTACCAACTTAAACAAGAAGGCCATCCAGAAGAGATACAGGAGATTTCAAAGTCATTTGGAGATCGTGGTTGAATCCAGTGGCAATTCTATTAAATAAACTTACTTTTTAGTATTTCAAGATATTTTTGTGTAATTTTAATAAATATAACTGTTAAAATGAAATGCTAGTGTTATTTTCATTTTTGTCTCATTTAGACGACAATTCATCCATTGCCCCCTCTATAAACATGCATTAACAGACACACATACATTATTATTATTATTATTATTATTATTATTATTATTATTATTATTATTATTATTATGTCATTTTTCATCATATTTCGATTTCTGCTTTGGTCTCACTACCAACCAAGTCTGCGGGGAGAGCTAAGGCAGGTAGTGGCGTGTTGTTATGGCTCCATTTCATGTTTTTCTATCTTCCCTATCATCCTCAGCATTACATAGATAAAGTTTTCCTTAGTGTGTGGGCTGTACTTAATAAGACAATTTTTTGTATATCTCTTAAGCTGGGGTTTCCAGGGATTCTTTCAATGTGTTGTTTTGTTCCATTTTTTATCATTCCAAGTGCACCTACTATCACTGGCACAACTCTTGTTTTCAATTTCCACATTTTTTCTATTTCAATTTCCAGGTCTTTATATTTTGACAGTTTTTCACATTCCTTGATTACTATGTTACAATCCGCTGGACAAGCCATATCAATTAATAAACAAGTTTTCTCCTTCTGATTTTTAACAATAATGTCTGGCCTGTTTGCTTCAATTTTTCTGTCTGTGTAGATGGTGTAATCCCATAGAATGATTACATCTATTTCTGTAACCGGTGCTGGGTGATGTTCATACCAGTGTTTGTTTACAGATTTTCCATAGTGTTTGCACATTGTCCAATGTAAATATTGCCCAACTCTATCGTGGCGATGTTTATATTCATTTGGAGCAAGTACAAAACAGCCTGAAATTAGGTGGTCTATTGTTTCTTGGTGTTTATCACAAAGCCTGAATTTTGGATCCATATTATTATGCATAATATTTGCCTGAAGGTTTCTAGTGAAAAGACTTTGGTCTTGTGCTGCAAGAATAAAGCTTTCAGTTTCAGAAATCCAGATGCACGTAACCATCGATGAGTATTAACTTTGTCAACATTGGATTTATTGGCACGTACTGGATATTGGCCATGCAGAGGTTTGTCTTGCCAGCGCTGTTTCATCTGTTCAAGTGCTTTATCTTTGGCTTTCATTTTCATATTTCTTGCCGCAATAGTTGGTTCTTGGCTTTTGTTTTGCTTTTCTACAGAATCTACTAACTGTAAATCTTGTTTGTATTTGCTGCCTTCTTTTATTATTGAATATTTTTTCTTTCTTTCTTCATGTTGCCTTACTAATTGTATCATCCAATCCTTTGTTGTTTCTATATATGTTAGTAAGCCAATAGTTGTTGTCCTGTATGACAATTCCAGCTGAATAAGACCTCTTCCACCTTCTTTCCGGCGTATGTATAGACGGTCTACATCAGCCTTTGGGTGATGCATCTTATGCTTAGAAAGAAGCTTTCTTGTTTTAGAATCCATTCGCCTGATGTCGTTTAGACTCCAGTTTAAGATGTTGAAGCTATATTATTATTATTATTATTATTATTATTATTATTATTTGATATCCTTTTCGGCTCATAAATATTTCAGCCTGGTGCTGATGATCAAATTTACCCGCAAGTTAAAGACATTAGACTTTTCGCAGCTCTTGAGCTATGGGATATCAAGATAAGTCTCTGTAAGCGCTTGTTAGTTAAAATAGTCATATTCCACATGAGTTTCACTTGTTCATTCCTGACTACTGAAGGCAGTGAATGCTCTTAAAACTTATCTGCGTATTATATACTTACTTCATAGTTATTATTTTTTTTATTTTTTTATTTTTTTTTTTTTACAAGCATTTGTTTTAGAATCATATGCTGGATCATAACCAATGTTTGAACAATCATTCGGTTATATATGAAATTCTATTAAAATGTGATTAGTGTAAGTTCACTGTGTGATAATCTCTGCACAAAAACACATAAAAGAATATCATTTATAGTAACAAAAGGTTGCACGTCAGTTAAAATTCACAAACATTGATGCAGAATTGTATTGCAGTAAACGAATGACACAAACAAAAATGGCGAAATACTAGATGATCTCAGAGACTATATCTCACATTATAACCAAGGAATTCAAATGTAAATGAATGCACACTCTATAGTACAATTAGCTTAATGAGCCATATGAATAAGCTTATAATTAAGATTAAAAGAAAGGCGACGATAACACTAAGAAAGAAAATGTTACAGGGAGTGGAAAAGAATAAAAGACAATAAGGAAGCTTCTGAAAGACAGAAAATTGCAACTGACGGATTTATTTTTTGAAGATTATAGTTGACAAGAAAAAATAAACCAGTAGGAAAAGCCTCATACAAGAAGTAAGAGAAAATAAACTATTATAATAGAACTTACAGTTACATTAACTATTTCAACAGTAAAACAATGAGACCTAGTTGCCAATTTAGTAGTACACTTAAATTCATGTGATCAAAGTACCAAAGAGGGGAGCTCATTAGAAAAGTTGCTATGAAAATATTTATATATTTTTTTTTAATCATCTCACCCCAAGCAAGGCATTCCACTGCCACTATTGCGCATGGGGCTACATAGGGGAAGGTAAAGAGAAGGAGTGGATAGACATAGGGATGTCAGGAGAAAGGTGACAGATGAGTAAGGATAGCGAGGATGAGGGTCGGGCAGATGGGAAGAATGTTTGATAGAATGGGAGCAGGTTAGTGTGTTAGGTGTGTATTGACCTTACATATAAACTCCTGGAGATTGTAGCCGTCGGGGAAGCAATCGTTTGGAAGAGAATTCCACAGTCGGGAAGTGCGAGGAAAGAAACTGTTGGAGTAGAAGTTACGGCTGCATTTTATCGGTTTCACTGTAAAAGGGTGGGATCTAGTTGCTAATCTAGTATCTCGTGCAAATTCGTATTTAGGGGGCACCAGTGATCTAAGTTCATCGGAGCAGAAGCCGTGAAAGTATTTATAGAAGAGACACAGGGAAGCCACGTCTCGCCGGTGGGAGAGAGACTGCAGGCGGTCTGCCAAGTCGGTATCGATCACATTACAGACCCTCCTCTGAACCTTATCGAGAAGCCCGAGGAGAACAGCAGGGGCACCCGACCAGATATGGCAGCAGTATTCAATGCACGGGCGGATGGTAGATTTGTAAATGTGCAGGATAGATTTAGACGGAAAAAACTTCCGGGCCCTACACAGAGAACCGACTTTCATAGCAGCGGATTTAGCAATGGATTCGATATAGTCATTCCATTTGAGGTCCGCTGAAAGGGTGAGGCCAAGGAGGCGTAGTGTTTTACTCTCTGGGAGGCAAGCCTGGTCCATGCTAATGGGAGGTAGGTGAGATTGTCGATGATGGTTAATTGACAGTAGCTTCGTTTTAGAAGCATTAAAATATTTATATACAGAAGTCATGTCACGGCAATAGGAAAGTGACTATAATCGAAATGTCAGATCAGGACCAATAAATTCACAGATATTTTCTTGAGTTTTGTAGTGAATCTAAAGATATATAACCGGAAGACTAGACAAAATATGGCAGCATTATTCAATGCACGGACGAATTGTAGATTTATAAATGTGCAAGATGGATTCTAACAGATGTAATTGTCGGACACGAACCAACTTTCCTAGTAGTAGATCAAGCACTTGATTCAATATAATCATTACACTTAATGTCAGTGGAAAACATTAGATCTCCTGGAGGTTAGCATCAGCCATGCTGATGGAAGCAAAAATGTTTCTCTATAATGATTAAATGATAGCATTTTCGTTTTGAATAAGTTACATTTAAAAGCCGTTTCTTGTCCCAGTTATTTGAAAGTGATTTTCAAAATCAGCTGCTTTTTTATTTTACTATCGTACTTCCTAGGAAAACGTTATTCATATGGGGAAAATATAAAATAGTTCATAACATATACAATGAGTTGAATATATATGCGAAACTAGGAAGGAAAATAAAACAGAAACGGGTTTTCAGAGAATTATATAACTTATACATCTTATATAATGAGCTATAAAGTTGATCTGAAATGTGAAGATTACAGGTTTTACGCCCTCTGTACAGATCCGATTTAATACCATTAGACCAAGGATTTAGCTGAAACCATACTGAAGTGTAACATTTTTCATCCCATGACGACGTTGAAATTGTTCTGTTTCTATCGAATCAATATTTCTTAAAACTTTTGTATAGGATAAGAAATTTTACTTATCAACATTTAATTTTAAAGAAAAATAAGTTTATTTCATATTCATACAAGTTTCATATTCTACTTGACATAAAACATGTTTATTTAAATTGTAGACCTCAATCAAACCACATCATTTTGAAGAGAAATAAATTATATTTTAATAATTGAAATCATTGGAGATTTTGCATATCAATTGACCCTCGTAACTTTAAAAAAATAAAAGTATTTCTTTTTATTGTTTTGTTTTTTGGTTTTTTGGTTTGTTTTTTGTTTTTTTATCATTTCGCTCTAAGCAAGGCGGGACCATCACTATTTTATAAGTAGAGTAAAAGAAAACATTGAGTACAGTGGGTATTAAAGAAAAGATAAAAGATTAACGGGATTCAAGATGGCAACTGACGTTGCATTTAAATCTAGGAGATTGTGGCTAACATAGAAACAAAGAAGGAAGGAAGTTCCACAGGCAATAAGTGTGAAAAAAGGAACTATTGGAGTAGAAGTAGTGGTTTTATTTAACTATTTCAACCGTAAAAGAGTGAGACCTGGATGCCAACCGGGTATCATGCTTAAATTCACGTGGACGAGGCACATGGATAAAAGCTCGTCAGAGCAGTTACAATAAAAATATTTGTAGAAAAGACAGGGGGAAGCCACGTCACGTTGGTGAGAAAGTGACTGAACTCGAGATACCAGGTCAGGCTCGATTATATTTTGTCAAGAACCTTGAAATGAATAGCAGGAGCACCTAACATTATATTGCAACAATATTCAATGCACAGATGAATGATAGATTCATAAATATGCAAGATGGAGTCTGACGAGAAAATCGTTTCTGGTCCGATACAGTGACCCAACTTTTCCTAGCAGTAGATGCAGCTATAGATCTGATATATTTGTTCCACTTCAGGTAAGTTGAAAAAGTGATCCCAGGGAGGCGCAGTGAGTTGCTCTCAAGGAGACTTGCATCAGCCAACGTAGCACACCTGTACTTTTTCTATAAAATATTTCCACAGTAATTGTTTCGATGAGGGATGTGTGGATGGTGATGTAATGGGTAGCAGTTAAAAATAAAAACTCGGAAGAGAGCCGAGTTCAAATTATAGTCGTGTACGTTGTATTCACATGCACAAAAGTCATTGGAGAAAAGTTTAAATCCCCCGTATATCTATGGCATAAATAGTAGGATTTGCATATGAAAAAAAAAATAATGGTTAATCCCCCGACAAAAACAGTTAATAAAATTAAATACTTTTCGGTTTTAAATTACCTACAATAGCTTGATTTTCTACCGCAGAAAGCAACTTACTGCCCAGTCAGTCATGTCTCTTTCGAGACATGGTCGCCCAAGCGTGTATCACGTATGGCACTCAACTGACTGACAATGGTTTGAGAAGCCATATAAATCAATTCACTCAATGTTCAGATGAGCATTCCTTCTTTGTATCTCGACTTTAGGAATTTTGTGTGGTGCTGAATTGGCAGATAGGTCTCATAACTTCACTGTTAAAATTGCTTGTTGTAACCGTAAGTTCTATGACAATAATTTCTTCTCCCACACTTTCGCTTTTGTAACTGTCTTTTGAGACATGACTGACTGGACAGAAGGTTATCCCCCAGTTGATTGCGATTGCCAAGGCTATAGAACATATTCTATTATTTAGCCCATAACTGGAAGGAATAGAGGGATTATTATCTTTCCCAAGGGTATTTGTGCGTAAATGAATGCACGGTATTCAACTGGAATTCGAACTCGGCTCCCCAATTTGACGTTCCGAGTCGATATCCACTGCACCACAATGACGATCTTCAAAAACGTAAATGCTACGTCAATAGTCATTTACTGTACCCTGATTCTTGTTTTTTACTTTGTTGTTTATTGTATTTGTTTGTTTGTTTTCTTCTTTTTTTTTTCCAGTCTCAGTAAGTCTTTGCATCTTAGCGGCTTTTATCGCTTTTTTTTTAGTGAAAGGAAAAAGAAAAAGAAAAATATATACTGTTTGTATACACGCGAACAAGCATTTCGTAAAAATGCAAATCTATTTTTGTCTATATGTGTTTATAAAAGTTTATGCTATTTCTCGTTGATTTCGTTTTTAATAGGTATAGTGTTTGCGTCCAGAAATGATACCTGCTACCTAATAACTTACTTGCTAGTAAATTGTGGTAGATGAAAGATGTCATGAAAAAAAGTATTATCTCTTAAAGTCGAATTATCATGAAATACATACACAATTACAGCAGATAGATATAAAAAAAAAAGAAACCGAAAACTAAAAACAGAAAGAGAGTAATGAGAAAAAAATTATATTCTCACTCTATCACTCAACACCGATGTCTGCGTCAGATACATGCAAATGTAGGTTTGTACTAAAATGAACAGATACGTAGGAAAAAACATCAAAAGTAAAATACGATTTATAATAGGCTCGCCTCCTCTTATTTTGGGCTATATTGCAAAGGGAGAAAATTAAATTAAATAATGCATACGAAAAACGTCTTTCAAAATTCTACATATCTAATATTATTTTAATTTAAAGGATTTAAAATATAACCCGGAAAGCCCTTTATCTGCCCTTAATTCATACGTAACTAAAATTATGATGCCATCTTATTTGAACCTGCCAATACCATTTTGATTTTTAAATGGGGAAATCATTTTGGAAATAAAAACAGAACTGAATACATTTAATATTAGACAGAGGTTTTTAATATTATAAAGAAGTACTTTTTATTGTATTTCAAGTACAAACTTTTGAGTCAGTCAGTTAAGAGCCATTTGTGATACACGCTTAAGTGATCATGTCTCGAAAGAGACATGACTGACTGGGTAGATTATTATCCCGCAGTAGGTTGCCATTGCTTTCTGCGGTAGACTGGTTGCCAACCAAAGTTATAGAAACCAATCTTTCCTGTTATTTAACCCATAACTGGAAGGAAGAGACGGATTAATACCATTCTCAAGGGTATTTGCGCGTAAGTGAATGCAAGGAATCCAACTGAAATTTGAACTCGGCTCTCCGATTTCTTCTTCGGAGCCGATATCCACTGCACCACAACGCACATCCCAAAACTTTTGAGTACAAAACTAAAATATACCAATCAATAAGAAATGGATCATTTTCAATTTTGTGTAAATGTTTTAGATAAATTTCTGTTAATATTAATTATTAATTCATTCGGATGATTGTTTTCATCTCATGAGATGCTATAAAGTATAAAGTATGACATTTTAAAATTTCTGATGTTTTTATAATTTAGTCAGATTTGATCCGGCCGAAAACATTTTAGCTATTAGTAAAACTATTACTAAAACGTTCACTCCGGCTTTCCTCAGGTTTCTGGTGGCTCGACCGAATAAATAGGTAATGATAATGTTCAATAATTCATTTAATTAGAATATATATATTATTTTTATTATTGACTAATTATTAAGACGAGTTTAGTGGGAGTGGTAATGCCTTTGAATAATAGTCAGGTTAACGCTTGCTGCCATAATTGGTCTATTAACTGAAATCATTCACTATGTGTACAGATACTTATATGAGTGCATATTTAAAATAATTAAATATCCACAGATTTTGCATGTAGCTATTCAAAGATATGGTATAATAATAAAATTTGTACTTCTGAAAGACGATAAGATAATTTTGAAAAAAAAATTCTCCTTTGATATGTTTCGTCTATTCCTTCCAGTTATGGGTTAAATAGACAGGACAGATTGGGTTCTATAGCCTTGGTCGGCAACCAATCTACCGCAGAAAGCAATGGCAACCTACTGCGGGATAATCTTCTGCCCAGTCAGTCATGTCTCTTTCGAGCCATGATCGCCCAAGCGTGTATTACGTATGGTACTTAACTAACTGACTGACCCGATGGTCAGACGTCATCAGAAAAATAATTTAATTTCTCATGAACAGAATCTGCAATATTAAAACAAAACATGATTCATAAAGAATGACTGAGCACTTTATTTCTACTTAAAGTTAATCTTTATGGAAATTTGATTATAACTAATTGCAACACTTCTTTCACTCTAATGGCTTATATATTCTATATTTTGAGCGTTAATCTTGTAAGAAAAGAAAGATAAAATGAAATAGGTTGTATATTAATCACAGACCATGACACTTAGAATGTATCTTCGTCTGGTTACATTCATTTTTTTTTCATAAAATACTATTTAAAAGTTGTGATAGTGAAATTTTAGGTTACATACAAATACAGAGAGTACGGTGTTTAATTTAAATTCCTTTGTATGTTTATATATCTTCTTCTATGTACCCTGTCCCTTTAGAAGGTAGGCGACCATGGCTTTCCACGTCTCCCTTTCCCTGGTGGCTCTTAGCACACCTTCTCCTGTTACACCATGCAACCCTCGTTCCATCATCCCCCTGATTAGGTCCTTCAAATATGTCATCCGCTGCTATCTCGTCTCTTTCCCTCTCTATCTGGTCTGTTTGTATCAGGTTCTCCAAGCCCTATTTCCTCATTGTATTTCCAAGGAACTTCAGCTATCTCTTCCTGATGCTCAGTATTAATTTCCTTTTCATTTCCATCCTTTCCAAAACCTCGTCATTGCTCACATGCTCGATCCATGATATTCGCATTATCCCGCTGTAGAACCACATTTCAGTTGCTTCAAGTCTTTCCTTCATCTTTGATGATATTACTCAGCATTTACTGCTATATTGAATAACTGACATCACATAGCAATCCAATTCTTTGTTTCTAGCGAAATTGTCCTGTTTCTTAATACTTTACTTAACTTCTGGAATGCCACTTTCGCCATGCCAATTCGCCCTCGGATCTCTGTGCGGCACTTTCCGTCTTCTGTTATAACACTTCCCATGTATTTAAATTTTTGTACGTGCTTGATTTTGGTATCCCCGACTTGTATTTGGCATATTGGGATGCCCTTCATGCTTTTCTTTAAATCTGAGGAAGTTTCATCTCTGACGTTTTGGCAATACTGTTTATACTATATTTGGTAAATCCACTTAATTAAAGTTTTACTTGATTTTCTAGGATTTATGTTGATTTTAATTATTAAACTAGCTAAATTTCATTTAAATTCATTAATTATAAACTTTCAAGGTAATATAATGTGCTATAATGTATTGTTGTGTATATTTTCTTCTTTTCTTTTGGTTTTGTGAATAGCGTGGGATTTTCTTCATTGTACTACGAGTATAGTGGAAGAATTTTAAAATATTTTCAGCGTATTTCTCTTCTTAAAGTAGATATTCAGAAGCCAAAAAGCCCAAGGAGTAAAATTTATCAGATCGTTTATATTTTTTGCTGACTTTTAGAAGATTAAACTGATCAGTTAGTTAAGGGCCATACATAATACACGCTTAGGCAATCATGTTACGAAAGAAACAGAAGATTTTACCGCAGTAGGTTGCATTATTTTCTTCGGTAGACTGGTTGCCAACCAAGGCTATATAACTCATTATATCCTTCTATTAAACACATAACTGGAGGGAACTTTGTATTTCTTTTGTTTTAGATAAACCACTAGTTTTTCTGTACGTTTCCTTTTTTTCTGGTACTCATACTTGTATTTTCAAAGAATTCTTGAGGTATTAGTTCGTCAAAGATATCCTACAGTACTTGCACAGATTCTCTTTTTCTTGCGGTCCTTTCTTCTGTAAATCTTTTCTTGAACTGATTACAGTGCCTTTTGCGTTCACATTGTTTCGTTTTATCACATGAACAATTTTTTCAATTCGTCAACGTATTATGCTCTCTAACTACATTATTTTTTTTTAATTTCATTTATTCTCAAAAATAAGTTTTCGTCAATTTAAAAAAAAGTGTGTCATTTTTTTATCCGTCTTATCTGTTATTCTTTTTTGACCTGGTAACAGCTTGTCGAACACCAATTTCATTTTTCTTGCGAACTTATCAAAATAGATTTCCTCCTTGAATTTCCCAGACCTCCACAATGAAATTACTTTAATATCCATTTTTATAGTATGATAAGTATCACTGTTCTTCGTACAAACATTAGTACTGCGTCATCACATAGTAAGCGAAAGTCTCGAATTCGTCATAAAAATTGTCTTTCTTACTTTTTTAGTTGTTTTACTTTTATTTTTTATTTTCGCCATAAACATATCTTTTTCTACTTTTTACTTTTATTTTATCTAGGTTAACTGGTACATCGCATAAAGTATTTTTAATTTTATTTCATTTTTAATGTTGTAATCACAGTATCCTAAAACGGTTCAGTAATTTTTGGTATCAATCTTGATAAACCGTCCACATGTTCAATTTTTGGGACGGTTTGTATTCTATGCTAACATTATAATTTAATAAGATAGTTTCCTAGTGTTGTAACCTATTCACTGTGTGCGTAGGAATCCCTTCTTTTTTTAACCAAATAATAGAGGTATGTGGTCTGTCTGTAAACGAAAACTTTTGGGTATGAATTTATTAAATATTTTGACTGCAAATATTACTGCTAACGCCTCTTTTTCGATCTTGCTCTTCTTTCTACTGGTACTAGCAAACGCAAAGTATGTGCGACAGCTTTAATGTTGATAATGCTTACTCATCTTTATGTAGAATTACTGCTTCGATACCATAGTCACTAGTATCTGAAATCAATATTATTTCTACTTTGGAATCGTTGTGTGCTAATAAGTCTAACGTAAGTATTTTTTTAATTTCTTCGAACTCCTATTGACACTTATCCGTTTCACTTTATGACTTTTTTAAGCAGATCGTTCAGGGGAGCTAACAAATTCTGCATAATAGGTACATAAATTTAATAGTTGTTTGCTAGTATCAGGAATGCAATTAACGTTTGTTGGAGGAGGCATATTCTTTATTGCACTTTACCTCGAAGGATCTGATTGACAACGGTTATTGGCAATGATTTGTCCTGCATACTTGATTTTAGTAAAAACAATTCGCACTTTTCCTCATTGAGTTTAAACTCATACTCTCCGTAATCTTTTTTTTTTAATCGTATCACCCCGAGCAAGGCGGTAACGCCACTGATGTGCAGGGGGCTACGTAATAATGAGAAGATTGGTAAAGAAAAAGCCGGAAACCACATCCTAAACAGGGAACAAGGGATGAACCTCTTAACCTGTTCAATAGACGTGGGTAGAGTGTGAACCGGGCGATATTTTAGTCTATCAAAAAAGTGAGAAGATTGGTAAAGAGAAAGCCGGAAACCACATCCTAAACAGGGAACAAGGGATGAGCCTCTTAACCTGTTCAATAGACGTGGGTGGAGTGTGAACCGGGCGATAGATAGATCTATCTACTCCAATTGAAAAAAAAGTGAGAAGATTGGTAAAGAGAAAGCCGGAAACCACATCCTAAACAGGGAGCAAGGGATGAGCCTCTTAACCTGTTCAATAGACGTGGGTGGAGTGTGAACCAGGCGATACATGAGGTTATGCTGTGACAATGAGTATTAATTACAGATATTCAGGATGGAATACAAGACCATAAAATCTTTAGCTATTTTCTCCTTTATCTGGATCAAACTAAAATGTTCAATTCATAGAAATATTAGCAAAAAATTCATTAAGAAATATTCAAAAGGTCTTAAAAAGTGTAACTTATAATACAGTGAATCAGATATCAGATTATAGAAGTAGATAGGTTTGCCTGTCATTTGATCCGCACTCTTCCACAGACTTTTAACAAGAGTAGAGGTCCATTCTTTGTTCCCAGCTTAGTATTGGGTTACCCGCTCCTTCTAAAGACTTTTCGTTCTTTTTCATACCAAGTAGTGTCTTGCTTTTTAGTGGAATTGTTGCCTTGTTTAGGGTTATTTAATTAAACAGACAAACAAAAAAAAAGCTTTGTGTTGTAATAAAGTAATTTTCTTCTAAGTCAATTTTCACTAGCCTCTACCAAATTTGATTAATCATTTAATATGTACAAGCAATGACACCTAATGTTCACAGCAGAAGTCCTTTTCCTTTACTCCTCTCTGTTACACAGTGATTTCTATTTTTTCAAAAACTTCCTTTTACAAGTTCGATATATTCTTTCTTATATACATTTTTAATCAATATATCATCCAAATAAACAACTACAAAATCAAAAACTGCAAGCATAGTACCCATAGCTTGTGAAAATATGGCTGAAGCCACTTTTATCTTCAAATGAAGTCGGTTAATCTTATACAATCCCTTGTGTGTATTTCACGTTATAAATAACTCTGAATATTCTCCTTTAACCTGCATTTGCAAATATATCTCAGAAAGATACAACTTCGAAAATATTTTCCACTATTTAATTTCGCAAGAATTTTCTCTAGACTTGGTAATGGGTAGTTGTTATGTGATTCTAACCTTACGTTCAACCCAGTCAAAAAATCAGCACAAACACGATTTTTTTTTATTTACATACGTTGTTTATGAATTGAATGGTCAGTTATTTTTTCAATTATATCCTTTTTTTCAAGTCTGTCTAATTCTTCTTTGACTTGATCCAATACTGCAAATGGTACATTAGCGTCGAAGAATTTTTCACTTGAAATTTTGCATTGACTTTGGAACACCAACCCGACTCATCCGACAAAACATTCGGGAAAGATCTTTTTCAATTTTTCCTTTAAATTATCAAATAGTTTTCTTTTCTTTTCTTTTTTTCTAAACTGTCAGTTTTCTGAGTTATCCCTCAGCAGAATGCCATTACTTTCTACGGTTGACTGGTTGCCAGCCGAGGCTATAGAACCCAATCTGTTCTGTTATTTAATCCATAACTGGAGGGTAGAGACGGATTAATACCTTTCCCAAGAGTATTTGTGCGTAAGTGAGTGCAAGGAATTCAACTAGAATTCGAACTCGGATCCCCGATTTTTCGTTCCAAACTGATATTCACTGCACCACAACAAACATCCACACATTTATATCACAACACTCATTGATCATAACCATTTCAACAGTAAGCATCTAACTTAAGTGTCTATCCTCCTGTTTTGTGAACTTTAGAATGAACAAAAATTTAATCTCAAAAACAATTCATATTAATAGCATGCAAATCAAAAGAATAATAAAAAATAGATAGCAAAGAATGAGAAGTAATGATCGCCGTCATCATTACAATTTCGGAATACTGTTTATTTTTATGCTTAAGTGTCTGTTTATGATGGAGTATATCATGGTTGTGCGTTGTGATGCAGTGGATATCGACTCAGAACGACAACTCGGGGAGCCGAGTTCGAATTCTAGTTGAATCCCTTGCATTCACTTACGCACAAATATCCTTAGGAAAGGTATTAATCCGTCTCTTCCCTCGAGTTATGGGTTAAATAATAGGAGAGATTGGCTTCTATAGCCTTGGTTGGCAACCAGTCTACCGCAGAAAGCAATGGCAACCTACTGCGAGATAACTTTCTGCTTAGTCAGTCATGTCGTTTTCGAGACATGATCGCCCAAAGCGTGTATCATGTATGGTACCTGGCTGATATCATGTAGTATATCATGTACCTGAAAAATCCAACGTGACTGTAGATGATGGCCTGTCCCAATTATGTGCTGGAGTTCTTCTACTGTTTATGCTTTTTTTCTTGATGTCTTGTTTTCTCCTTGAAGAATAAAGATGGTTTCATAGGTCAACAGCCACCTACAGACTAATTGCTACTATTGGAGGTGATGTTAGCTGATGTTTTACTAAGTCCAAAGTTGGTATTAAATTATATGAGATTTTGTTTACAAAGATCCTTAAATCGAAGTTCTATTTTTTTTTTCCTTCTTTGGAATTTTTCCATCGATCCTCCTTCGGACAAGAACCAACTAACAGAGGTCTCACTGCTTCAGAGAAGAGAACATGCTAAGAAGATCTAAAAAAAAGTTCTATAAATTTAAAACGCAAATTGACTTAGTCAAAGAAATAAAACGTTTATAGATTTTTTTCTGATGGAGTAATTTCGAGTGATACATGAAATCTACGATACTACACAGGAAACAAATTTGATAGATGAAAACAGCGAACAATATGTTCATGAGCCCGGATATAACAGTAAAATGGCACTACTAATAAACTACTAAATTTGCAATCATTATCTATTATTGCACTTAATACTAAACCCATTTTAATCTTGTTAGATATATTTAATACAGATATAATCAAACTTGAGCAGCTTACAAACTTAATCTCAGATAAATAGAAATAAATAATATTTTATTGAAGAAAAAATTTGCGAGATTTAACCAAAACCAAAACGCAGAATTTTATTCAAATCTAATATCTAATCAAGTTCATGAATAATTATATTAGTAATACTACTACATGCTTATTTAGATGACAAACGTTACACCTAGCCGGCCATAGCTCAATTAGGATCCATTTAAACACACACAATAACCTACAAAATTTAATCTGAAACATACTAGTAGAAAATACAAGTATAATAGCCTTATTCACATGGAAAAAGAAAAAGATAAAAAATTATGGAAGGCCTAAAAATAAAAAGGTAAAGCCCAACACTCAGTTATATTAACTACGAACACGGCCACAATGTGCTGACTGTGTTTAAAAAAGAAAACATACTTATAACTTTAGACACGTACATTAAAAACCACACATTTAGTAGAAATAGAGAAATAAAAATGGTCTTAGATAATGGCTATAAGAATAGCTGAAAGCGCACGGATATGAAAAACGTTTGGGCAGTTTTTGCACACTTTGAGTCCATAAAAAAATACTGGAACGAACACAAGAAAAATTAAATAAAAAATTTACTTGCAGAACCTGTTAGTCGTCTTTAATGAAATCATGCATCATCAAAACATTGTCTATTGGTTTGTTTCCTGATTATAATACTCTGTTAAATTTAGTAATAAAATTTAACATTGAGTTCTCTTTGGAGTCTGCCTCTATTGGAATTTACCATACCAAATTTCAAGGATTCTATATTATAGATAGATAGATATCTCCCACTATTTAGTGTTAATTTTTATACCCACGCTAACTATAATTATGTTCACGCTAACTAATATATATATATATATATATATATATATATATATATATATATATATATATATATATATATCAGCATGCTGTGTGGGTATAGAAGTATCCAAATAAGTATCCTGTACATACAGTGGTAGGATAACTCTCTCAAGTTATGTAATATTAATATAGGTATATATTTTAGCAATTCTAGTCCCCTTCATAGAATATTTAGCAGAAAGATCCTAAAAATTAGCTACTCGCGTACTAAAAATATAGAAAGTATAATCAGTTCCCACAATAAAAGAACATTATCGAGATATAAAAACCAAACTGATAACCCGAAACCTAATACCACTGATCAAGGTTTGTTAAAAATTTCAATTTCTTATCCTTTCACTAGTAATATGTAAGTTTATTTTTAAACTAAATAATTAAGTTTAAACGACTAAATTTAAATAGAATAATTAGGCTTACTTTTAAATTAAAATTTTTAAAATTTTAAAATTTTATATTGTATTATATTTGTTTTGTTGATTGTATAATTAGTATAATTTTGTTTATATAGTAGTGTGAGTATTTTGTGATCACAACAGATCAACTATTATCTCAAATACATTTTTAATGTTTTTAAACTTCAATTCTCTCTCTCTCTCTCTCTCTCTCTCACACACACACACTCTCTCTCTCTCTCTCTCTCTCTCTCTCTTAACCCACTTCCTTTACCTTTCAAATCTACGGATCTGCAATCCAACTGTCAGGTTGAATGTATCTTCGAACATTTGTTGACATCCGCCGCTATGCGTGTCCTCTGATTATATGTTGCGTATATATATATATATATATATATATATACTTATGTATGAATATGTGTGTGTGTTCACCGAACTGATATATTTTTTCTTAAATTGTCTCTTTTAAGGGAGCGACCATTATCTTTATTCGTTTTTTTTAGGTTTTTGTGAATCTCATTCGTGTAAAATCCTTTGTATAATAAAGACGGAAGCTGATGATGGTTCTCCTGAAATAGGCCTACACCCCCGATGTACCATGAAATAACGTGTCTGCCTTAATTTTTCTTATATATATGATGCATATTTTTTATTTTTTAACTACATTTCTCGAATATTCAGGACAGTAGGTATAAATAAATACTGGTTAATAACAAAACCAGGCCATTTGCACAAGTATGAGTATACATTAAAAATAACCTTTAAATAAATAAATTATATATATATATATATATATATATATATATATAAAGCATACCTAGTGAGCCAACAAACCAACGAAGGTTTCACCTAAGCTCTTTATCTTAGCTCTAGGTAGGCCTGTTGAGCACCTTTTTAATCGAATAACAATGAACGAATAGATTTAGAACACGAGTATGAGTTTGTCTTTATATATATATATATATATATACAGAGAGAGAGAGAGAGAGAGAGAGAGAGAAAGCGTGAGGGAGAGGGAGTGAGAGGGAGAAAGACAGAGCGAGATGAAGGAGAGAATGGTCGCTTTCTCTTTCTCACTAAGCTTCTGCGTATTACATGTGTTTGCCTGGGTATGAGTATGCCCGATATATATGTATTCAACATACACCCACAAAACCTGCTCAAATTACATAGACACTTTTTAAAATTACATTAATTCCTCATATTTTCATTAACATGTGGGTAGAAACGTTCATTGTCCAAAAATTAGTTATTAGTCATTAAAAAAAACAAGGTTAACAAAAATAAGAATTTTTTCCAGAGTTAAGAACTGATAAAATACATAAAAACAGTGGTGCATCTTGGACATTTGTGATATTCATGTCATGCGTATACAACAAATATTGCGATAGTTTTTTTTTATGATTATGCAGTCTTTTTTTTATTAGATTTGTCTTCTAGGTGCGTTGTGGTGCAGTGGATATTGACTCGGGACGGCAAATCGAGGAGCAGAGTTCGAATTCCAGTTGAATTCCTTGCACTCACTTACGCGTAAATACCCTTAGGAAAGGTATTAATCCGTCTCTTCTCTCCAGTTATGGGTTAAATAATAGGACAGATTGGGTTTCTGCTGGCAACCAGTCTACCGCAGAAAGCAATAGCAACCTACTGCGGGATAATCTTCTTTCGAGACATGATCGCCTAATGCGTGTATCACGTATGGTACTTAACTGACTGACTTCTGTACAATATTTAAGTGACTGTATTCCACTGTTTGAAAGCATGTATGAATATATTTATCAACAATATGCAAAGCTCCTTCTTATAAACATGTTTTTGATTTCTGAATAAAGTGTAAAAGTTATCTATTTGTCTGATTAATGTTTAAAATCATTTTCTCTGGATGCATAAAACTTAGCGGTAATGTATAGCATTTAATTATCCCAAAACTATGTTCTGGCAGACGATCCATGATCGGAGACAACTTAATGAAGAATTAATTTATAAAACAAGAAAAATAAATAAAAACAAAAACGACGAACTTAAATACGTGACCTTCATGTTTTGACATTTCAATTAATTAAATTTAACCTCTTTTAAAATATTGAATTTTTAAACTTTGCATTTTTTTAAATCATTTTTTTAATTTATTCTTTGTGTTATTCATTTCACATGCTGTTGTCTTATTTTTTCGTTCAGAATTCTTTGGTAATGGGGTTGATCGGGTGTAGAGAATGTTGAATTAAA
>JBBBDQ010002014.1:2217500-2222500 GCA_037127315.1 Ascarosepion bandense
AAATTCTTTGTAGAATATACTACAACAAATGATGGTACTGCAGTTTCAGTAACTAGTGAATTTTTATGGGGTTGAATTTTATTCTTAAAAAATCCTTTATAGAACCTTGGACACACAACCACACCAAATGATGTTACTTCAATTTCATTATAAAGTAGATTTTTATTAGGCTGATTTTTATTCTTAAAGACATCTTTGTAGAGCATAAAGCACAAACCCATACCAAATGAATCAACTGAAGTTTCAGTAGCAAGTGATTTTTACGATGTAATACTTCTAATACTTTATGATTCTTTGTAGTTCATAGGGGAGACAAACACCCCAAGTGATGTTACTGCAACTTCAGTAGAAAATACACTTTTATGGCGCTCGATATTATTGTTGAAGACGTCTTTTGAAGACATAGAGCATAGTGCACACAACTACACCAAATGATGCTACTGCAGTTTCATTAGCAAGTGGATTTTTATGGTGCTAAGTTATATTCTTGAAGAGATCTTTGTAGATACTTATATAGCTCTTCAAATTTCAAATTATCAACAGATTCTTCGTATATTTAATACATTCAAACTCTTGTTCTCATCTTGATTATCATAGATGTGTTTTTTAGAAACAGCGTTTTGGTTAAAATATGATGCTATCGGTGAGAAAGTGACTGCAGTCGAACTGCCAGGTCGGGATTTCGATCCTCACCGGATGACTTATACTTTTTGCCTTGTGCTACATCTAATCTGCGCCTACAAAATCACTATTTGAGAGATAAACGTAAGTTTTCTTTTCCTGTATTTTTACACCTTGAATAAACAGGTAGAGGGATATTTTTTGTTTTTAAGAGCCCCTTCCATGTTTATTCGAAGTGCTTTTCTGAAATATTTGTCTTGATTCTTTTTTACCAAGTGTTTTCTTTAAAATCTTTTCTTTTCTTTTCTTTTTTTTTTTACTGAATGCTAGAAACTTTCCTCACAGATTAAGAAGAAACTTAGAGCAACAGAAGTGTGGTCCTACAGAAAGATGCTGAAAATACCATGGACAGAGCATGTGAGTAATGAGTATGTTTTAAAAAACAAGAACAAAAAAAAACCGCTTATATTTAATATAAAAAGTTTTAGTTTATAGTTGGCGTAAAAAAAAAGGTTTGGAAATTTCGATACCCTCAAGACTGTAAAAACAAGAGTGACAATTCTAACCTGTTTGTGTAAATGGATGACAGAGCAGAAATAGGGAAACAGATAAATATTGCTAAAAAGTACAACAAGGTATAAAGCACACCGAATGATGCTACTGCAGTTTCATTATCAAGTGGACTTTTATGTGCCTGGCTATTATCCCTGCAGGTAATGTTGTGGAAAAGTACAAAATCCCAACAAATGCTCCGATGAACTTAGCTCACTGGTGCCCCCTATATATGAATTTACTCGAGCCACAAGATTAGCAACTAGGTCCCACCCTATTACTGTGAAACCAATAAAATGTAAATGCAAATTTTATCCCAACAGCTTCTTTTCTCGAACTTCCCGCCTGTGGAATTTACTTGCTTCCCCGACAGTAACAATCTCCAATAATTTAAATGTAAAGTCAATAGTCATCTTCTACCTCACTAACTTGCATCATCTCTCTCATCCTCTTTTTTCCGTTCACCTCAATCTCATCAGTATTCTCGCCCTTCTCTTACCCACTTCCGGACCTCCTATAACCTGTCACTCTTTCTCCTAAGTTTCCTCCTACGAAACCCCTTGCAAAACAGTGACAGTAAAATGCCTTTCTTGGAGCGATATTATTATAAAAAAAATGTTACTGCAATTACCGTAGCAAGTTGATTTTTATGGGACAATGTTTAATTCTTGAGGACACCTTCGTAAAGCATGGGACCCACAACTAGACTAGATTATGTTACTGCTGTTTCATTAGCTAGTGGATTTTTATGACGTGGGGTCTTAGGCTTGAAAATTTCTTTGTAGTACATATGGCACACAGACACACCAAAGGATGCTCCTGCACTTTCAGTAGCCAGTAGATTTTTTATGGGTCCGAGTTTTACACTAGAAGATTCTTTTCTTAACCCTGGACACACAATCACACAAAGAGATGCTACTGCAATTTCAATAACAGGTGACTTTTTATGGGATTGACTTTTCTTTTCGAAGACACTTTCGTAAAGCTTAGGATAGGTCACACAACCAATTTAAATGATCCTACTTCAGTTTCAATGTCAAGTAGATTTTTTGAGGGGGTTTTATTGTTGCAGACTCAGTAGAGAATAGGGGAGATAACCACACCAAATGATGTTACTGCTGTTTCAGTAGCAACTAGATTTTATAGGCCTGGGTTTTCTTCTTGAAGACTTTGTTGATAGGGCACAAGGCCACGCCAAATGATGCTACTGTTGTTTCAATAGCCAGTAGATTTTATGACGCAGGATCTTATGCTTGAAGACTTCTTTATAGCACATAGGGCCCACAACCACAACCAATGATGCTGCTGCAGTTTTAGTAAAAAGTGGATTTTATAGGGCTGAATTTTATTCTTAAACATCATTTCATAGCGCTTAGGACCAACAACTCCAACCAATGATGCCACCGTAGTTTCAGTAGCAATTAGATATTTATGGAATGATCTTTATTCTTGAAAACCTCTTTGTAGCGCATAGGTCACCCAACCACCCCAAATGATGATTCTACAGTTTTAATAGTAAATGGATTTTTACAGGTCTGATATTCATTCTCGCAGACTCTTCTGCGGAGCATAGGACCCATTACCTAGCAAGTGGATTTCGGTGGGACTGAGTTTATTTTTTAAGGTTCTTCCGTAAAGCGTACGGCACAAAACGTCACCATATGATGCTATTGTCTTTTCAATAGCAATCGTATTTAAAGGGGCCTTCTTGAAAACTTCTTTTAGTACATACGGTACATAAACATACCAAATCACATTAGTGCAGTTTCAGTAACAAGTACATTTTCAGGGATTCGGTTTCATTATTGAATATTCACTTGTGAAACACAGGACACACAGCCACACCAAATGAGTAGCAAGTAGAATTTTATGGGTTTGAATTTTATTCTTGTAGACTCATTTGTAGTACAGACAATACAACCACACAATCGTGCCACTACAGTTTCATTTAAAATTAGATTTTTTATAGACTAAGTTTTATTCTTTTACATTCCTTTGTTGAACACAGAACAGGTAACTACAACAAAACTTGAATACAGCGTCAATCGTTATTTTGATATGACTTCTTGATTCCTACTACTTTATACTCGGAACAAGAAATCGGGGAGCCGAGTTCGAATTCCAGTTGAATTCATTGCATTCACTTATGCACAAATACCCTTGGGAAAGGTATTAATCCGTCTCTTCCTTCCATTTATGTGTTAAATAACAGGACAGATTGAGTTTTATAACCTTGGCTGGCAACCAGTCTACCGCAGAAAGCAATGGCAACCTACTGCGGGATAATCTTCTGCCCAGTCAGTCATGTCTGTTTTGAGACATGATCGCCCATGCGTGTTTCACGTATGGCACTTAATTGACTGACTGACCTTTAATGATGTTTTTCCATTACTCTTATTCTTTTACACTCATTAATCCCTTGCGTCTTAGTGGATTTCTTACCTAGCTTGGGGCAAGATGATTAAAATGTAAAGCGAGAGAAATATATTGTGTAAATATTCTAAATATGGCTAAGTAATAGGGCTATGAATGTAATCTTGGAAACCTTTACATCGACCTGATATTACAATGTTTATTTTTATTTCATTTGTGATTGTGAATTGGCTTCGTTGTTATCATTTAGCTTTTATTAGTGTTATTGATTTTTTACTTGTGATTTGCTCTTTGATGTAATCGATTACTAAAATAATGTTATCGTTATAGCAGATACGGAAGAGACTAAGATGATTCTCTTATATGGAACATTATATTTTAAAAATCTCGTCAATTACTATCGCCCAGCTATTTGAAGTAGCCCAGAGACTTTCTTCTGGTATTAATTCTACATTCTTATGTAGATGTCTCGGAGTAACCTCTCTGGGGTAGGTACATATGGACGCACATCACAGACGCAGATAGCTCATCTCGTGGATGTGCAATCAGAGGCTAGTAGGTTACCTGAGATCAGTACAGTATCTGACTTATCTAAAAAGTTCTGAGCCAATTCTGGTATGAGATAGACTAAACTATCGCCCGGTTCACACACCACCCACGTCTATTGAACAATTGGAGTAGATAGACTAAACTATCGCCCGGTTCACACTCCACCCACGTCTATTGAACAGGTGAAGAGGCTCATCCCTTGCTCCTTGTTTAGGATGTGGTTTCCGGCTTTCTCTTTTCCAATCTTTTCACTCCTACGTAGCCCCCTGCGCTTCAGTGGCGTTACCGCCTTGCTCGGGATGATATGATTAAAAAAAGAAAAAAACGAGCGTGAGATACACTATAATATTAATAAAAGACTGTAGTAGTTTTCTGGGTCTTTAACTACACCCAACCATATTATCATTGTTCATTTAATGAGAAGATGTGTTCATGTTTCAAGGCAGTCACTGGCTTCCTGTAAGCTACAGATATGCACCTGTCTTACCTGATATCTCACTGAAGACAAAGTTTATTCTGACATGCTCTATGGTGAAACATAGTAGTAGAATATCAACAAGAGACTGTGGTAATTTTCTGGGTCTTTAACAGCACCAAAACATATTAGCATTGTTCATTTAATGAGATGTGTTCATGTGTAAGGACAGTCACTGACTTTCTGTGAGTTACAGATCAGCTTCTGTCTTATCTGTTATCTAATTGAGTGCAAATGCTATTCTGACATGATTTCTTGTGGGATAGATATTACACTTTCACTCAAGTCTTTCACTTAAGTTAAATGAAGATCAATCTTAGAATTTTAATGAGTATATTTCATTGAATTTTTCATTAATAACACTATTTTGAATGTTAGTGAACAACATAGTTATATATTTGCATAATTTTTAATTACCCTCTCTATTTAT